>JAODAL010051888.1:0-26376 GCA_025379985.1 Phyllomedusa bahiana | reverse complement strand
CCCCCCAAAAGAATTGGGGAAAGCCAAAAAGGGGAAGTGGTATTTGTATTGAAAAAACCGCTGTTTTTTTTAAAAATTGAATACAACCGGAACTGGCTTAAATCCCCGGGTTTTTCCAAATGTGCTGGACAGATAGGTTTTTAACTGTACATGCAGCGGGCAGGGGGCGCACCCCGGGATTTCAGTTTTCCAATCCCCAAAAAAAAATCAAAAATAGAAACGTTAAGGGGAAGCGTCTCTGAGACAAGGGAGACACCCCAAAAAAATGGGTTTGGTAAAAAAAATCAGTTCTTCAGTAAGAGCTTTTCAGCCGCAGCGGGCTTTTTCCCCGATCATTACATTGAAAGGAGTGTGACCCCAGCGTCGCCCCCCGGGATTTAAAAAAAAAATTTGCGGGGGGGACGTCCCCGGAATCCCGCCGGTCTCGGGTTGGCTTCATTCTGCCCCCATGTATGCGGGGCAAAGCCCTTTTTCCCTTTCCCAGAGTTTTTTTGCCCCATGTAACCCCATGTGCTCGCCCCCAAATTTTTTCAATGAAAACACATTTTCGTTCACCCGAAATACCCCAAAGTTCGTTTCGTTCAGAACCGAATTTTTTCCGGGAAATTCAAAAAAGGGAAATTCCCCACTTCGTTAGAAAAATTCGCCCATCTTTACTTGAGTATTAGAATTTTTTGGGGAAAAAAGGAAAAAATTTTAACCCGGCGGGAACCCAAATCTCCCGTGGATAATCATAGCCTATTCCAGCTATTGATTTTTTTTTGTAGGAATGAAATTGGCCGGGGTTAAATATTTAAAGGTTTCAAAATTTTGGGGGCGATCTAGAGACTTGTTTTCCCCAATGTATGAAATAGGGGAAGGGGCCCAAATTTAAAGGAAAAAGCGACGGCCATTTTCCCAAAGGAACTGAAAAAACTAGTGGTAAAAATTTTTAAAAATTTCCCCCAAAATTAAATTAGTAATCCGGAAAAGGTCCCAAATTCGTAAAAAACCCATTAAAGGGGTGTAAAAAAAATTCCCTGGGGAAAATCAGACAAATAAGAAAAGTGTATTGGCAAACAAAAAAAATTTTTTTTCCCCTAAGGGGGGATAGCTAGGCTTTTAATTCGTGCGGCTAACCTAAAAATTGGCGGGTGATTTTTTCCCAAATGTTTAAAAGAAAAAAATTGGGGGGGAAAAAGGGGGAACATCCCTGCCGAGAAACCCTTGCATAGGGAGAAGGGGTCAGTTTCCCCTTCCCCCTTAAAACGGGCGACTCTAAATTATGGGAATGGAAATGAGCAAACCCCTTTAAAAATATCTGTTTTCAGCTTAAAAAAAAAATAGGTATATAGGTATCACCTTGCATTGTTATCTTGTACAAGGGTACGGGGAATACAAAGCGAAAATTTTTTTTTACAAAAATAGGAAGGGGGATGAAAGGGGGTTGCAAGAACAGGATTTTGTTCTTCATTTTTGTTTGGACCGGGAAATTTTTAAAAAGGGGACTGCCCACATCCCAATTTTTTAAAAAACTTTTTAAAACCTTAAAAAGGGGGTTTGGGAAAATCAAAATTAAAATTTTTTTTTCCCTATTATATTATTCTCAGATTTTTCTCCCGGGGAACCTAAAGAGTGGAAAACACTTTCTTGCCATAAGAAAGAAACGCCATAAAATAATAAAAAAAATGTTTTGCCTTAATGTTTAGTATACTGAATTATAAAAAATATAATGGCTATTTCCTTCTAAAAAGGGGAAAGAAAAAACCCCAAAAATTTTTGGGGGGTCCCAGGGCAACCCCCCAAATTTTTAAATGTAATTTAGCGGGTCCTCCCTGGGGGGTTGAGGGGGGACTGTCCCTTTTCCCGGGGTTCCTTTACTCCCCCTTGCCCCTGCCCATGCGCAGCCAAAAGCCCTACTCCCCGGCGTCTTTTTTCCCGGGGGGGGGGTTTTGGCCTGCTGTTTTTTCTTTGACTTCTGTTTTTTACCCAACTGGGACATGCCCCCCAAAATAAAACTTTTGCCAACCAATGCCTTGTGCAGGGGGTTTTTTAGGGATACTTCTCCTAGCTATCATCGCCTAGTTGTTAGTGTTGTTCCTAGCGTCTTCCCACCTGGGTTGTCCAGTTTTGCCTTTTCCCAAAACCCCATGGGTTTTTTTTCCCCGCCCCTGCATTGCCCCCCCACCTGTCCTGCCCTTTGTTGCTTACTTGACTAAATTTCCTGCCTCCCCCCCCAATTTTACCTGCTACCAGTCTTTGGGGCCTTTTTGACTGGAGGCCCTAGGACTCGCCCCGCAAAATTAAAGGCCTTAGAGAAAGGCCCCTGGTAAAAAAAACCAGAGGATCCCTTAGTTCCGTCCTCGACGTGGGGCAACTAAAACCCCTCTAGCAGCCCACCCCTTTTCCCTTTCAGTGCCAGTTCTTTTGGAAAGTCGTAAATCGCGCATCGGGTTTGGATCCCGCCGAAAACCTTTAAACCAGACTGAAAACCCTCATTGCAAAATTAGGCTTCAGCAAAGATTTCCCTGCCCCGGTTCCGGGTTGCAGATGCCTGCCTTTTTTCCTGGAAATTTCCCAAGCAGTTTCAGCCCCCAAAACCCTGCCGGGGGTTTTTCCTTAACCCCGTTTCCCTTTTAACACTTTAAAGGTTCTGGCCCAAAAAGTTTTTTTTCTTTATTTCCCTGCTCTCTGGTGAAGCTGTAGCCTGGGTCACTCCCCTGTGGGAACGAGGGGTTTTTCGGCAAAAACAAAACCTGGAAATTTTTTAGCAGCCCCCTTTTATAAGGGTCTTTGAGGAACCCCGGGCCCCACCTTCCCCTGTTGCATCCCGACCAAACCCGGGGCAGGGCGGGTTCCCCCTGTGTGCCAAATAAGCTGGCCAGTTTCTGCAATTTTTCTTCAGAATGGATGGGAAAAAGAAGGCTTTTGTGACTGCTGTCTGGGAAGGCCTTGCAGGTCGCATCAAAGATGAACCTTCCGATCTCGATTGCCCACCAGCATGGATGACCTCATCACCCTGGCTGACTGCAATGTCATCCGCTTCACAGAGCGACAGCAGCGGATCTGCCAACTATGAGAAACGTCCCGCTTCCGCAAAGTTCCTCTGTCGGCACCCGTCTTCCAGCGCCCGCTGCAGCCTGTGGCCTTAACCCCACGGGAAGAACCTATGCAGGTAGAAAGAACCCACTTAAAAAAATTCTGAAAAATGGGACATTATTTACTTAAAAATACAAACACAAGGCCAGACTTTTATCTCAATGGCTGGATAATGAACTAATCTCAGTAGAAGGCAATTTAAACCTCAAGTGCTACCTGGAAGAAATATAACAGGTGCAGATAACTAATGGAGCAGTTGCTCATATACTCATCCACTAGTGGGGGAAACCGGCTAGTAAAAAAAATCACATTGGATAAGTACCAGTTCACACCAGTATGCAGAAAAGCCACAATACAACAAAAGGAATATTGCAGGAATGCAAAAATACTGATAAAACAGCCACTCACACTCCTACTGTCCACGAGAGGAGAGGACACTTAAAATGTGTTCGGCAGCCTGTCCAATCTAATAATGAAGGCATCATCAATTGGTTGTAAGCCAGCATAGTGTACCATATGTAACTGCATTGCGACAAGCCGGGTGACTGGGACAGAGGGCCTTTAAGGTTGTCATGGGTGATGGTATGGCACGAGGGTATATTGTGGCCCTTGTTCCCAGGCCCTGCCTGACTGCAAGAATGTTCCCTGCTACCCAACCCCACACAACGCCCACAGCTGAGACAGTCACTGCAAACATAGGCTTGAGAGTAACAGTTGCTTTACTAGTAGCTGGAACGGTTGGTATAATAAAGAGTAATACTGGTACAGTTTCTCATGGGTAGGCCACGGTAAAATACAGCTTTGTTAAGGAGCAATTAGGAGTAATCAGAGTCTTTGAGCTGTATGAGCACTTTAGTACTGGTAGGAGAGATGGAGGTATGCTCTGGAAGTAGTAGTTTTAGAATCTTGAGACATTGGGAGTAGTAGTAGGGTATTAAAGAGTTGTTACAGACCTGATCCAGAGGTGAGGCCTTCAGCTGAACGAGGCATGGGTCAGAAAGTACGGAACTTAAGACCTGAGAAATTGACGCTGCCAACGCACACTGGTTACAGGTGGAAGACGCATGGACCACTGACATGGAAGCCAGGACGAAGGTATCGGGGGGGGGGGACCCTAAAAACACACTTTTGACGGGACGTGGCTCTTAAATAATATATATGGGTAGTCCCTAAAAACTGAAGTGGGGCCAGGAAATCCTTGTTTTTGCTGGATACAGGTTAAGGTTAAAAATTAAAAAGATCTAGGGCTACACCCCGGGCTGTGTGCTCGCTGTGGAGTCTAGTGCTTCCATCGCGCTTCTGGATTTTCCAGCTAACCCGTTTTCTGAGGCGCAAAAGAACCCCCCTGTTTGGGTGACATGGTGACCCACTTATCCAAAACGGGTTAAAGCTGATTTTACTCCTTGTTCTCAAAACCAGTGGGCAAAGTAAATGAAAAGAAATATTTGGAGAAAACACAAGAGAAATTTACAATAAACGAAAAAAAAATTCTGAAACTTAAGTTGTGAGCTCACAGTAAAATGGGCATAGGAGGGGGAAAAGGATGAGTTGCAGTGGGAACTACTTAATGAAACAGGCAGACGGGACAAGGCTCTGTTTCAGGTCACTACAGTATAATTGACACACTTTTATGTGACCTTATCTATATGCAAGTGTAATACTAGCAACACTGTCGGTGCCCTACTTCCCCCAGCCAATCATCTTTGTACATGCTATTTTAAGGGACATTTCTCTCAGCTATACTTGCGCAGTTGTTGTTGGTGTCCTGGCATCCTTCCCACTCCTGCACTTTGTCCAGTCTTGCCTCTCAGTTGCTGAATCTCTAGCTTTGTTCCTGACTCTGCCTTGACTTCTGTGACCTGTTGCTTGGGCCTTGACCACGTCTCTGCCTCGCCTCCTTGTACCACACTTGTTGGCTGTCACCTGGGCGACCTGGGTGTTCCAGACTCCGCTCCTCGACATAGGTAGGCCAACCCTCCTAGATGAACTAGTGGATCCACTTTCTGTCCTCAGTGTCAGCTCCTGACAGTCGTGTCACATATTGTAAAGGGACAAGGCATATGCGACTAATATATGGACTATTATATTGATTTTTTTTTAAATTGGTGTTGTTTTTTTTTTTTATAAAAATTTTTAAAAAGTTCCCTAGTATTCTCTCTGACTTCCCTTCTGTGAGCTCAGATATCACAGAAGGGAGAAGATTGCTTGATGGTCCTTTTTTCTGGTCAGCTTTGGTCTGAGAAGTATAAATATCACCAGCAATTACCTAATAAGTGTGAACCCCACCTTCAGTGCAGAAAAAGATTATCCTATTTTCCTCTTATGTATATTTTGTGGTTTAGTATAATCTTATTTTTTTCCTGTGGAGAGAACAATAGAGCAATCATTGTCATTACCTACTATTTGTAATGAGACTATGTAGAGATAAGAAGCAGATTAAATAAAGTGAGATCAGTTTGCCCTGCCAAACATAAGTTCTCTCACACAGCTAGATAAGGACAATATTTTATTTTCTAATCTTTAAGTCAAAAAAAATATTGTCATAAATTCTTAAATAAAATTGTTTATTTAATGGCAATGTCCCTTTAACTTTCCCTTTGTTTTTTATGATTTAGAGATTATGTATTTTCAGTATTGTGGGATGTAAGGAAAATCTGCTGTTCATCATCCGCAAAAAGGAAACCCACCTTGTAAATGATACAGTAAATTTCATAAGAAAAAAGTGTTATGGGATAGAATTTTATAGAATAATTTGAATTATTTTAAAAAAAAATGTTTCCTAACATAGACAGAGGATGGAAAATTTGTCCTGAAGGTAATACTTTCCAGCCCCAAGGGAATTTGTAACGGATAACAGGCCCCCCTTCTTAAATTTATGGATGTATAATAAGGGATAGTCCCAAAGGGTTTGGGACATGCAATGTGGGGCCAATATTCAAAAAAGTGCCCTAAAAATACTGGAAACTATAGGCCGGTAAATTAAAGCCTTTTAGGCAAAAATTTTTTTAAAGGTTTTCTAAAAGAGCTATCCTGGGTTCTCACTGAAAATAAAAGTAAACTCCTTTTTCCCCTGGTTTTTTTTAAGCATCGGTCCCCGTAAAATAATCCATCAGCTACTATAAAGGGGGTTAGTAATAATGGATCAGGTGAGGCATTTTATGTTTGTATTTTGGTTTTCCAAAGCATTTGATATGGTGCCAAAAAAAGGGTTGGAAGTAAAAAAAGAATACTTGGGCTGGGGGGAAAAAGTGTGCAAGTTGGTAAGTAAATTTTTATAGAAAACAAAGGGGGGTGATTAAGGAAATAAACCGGGCTGGATCACTGTAATATGGGGTACCACGGGGTCAGTATTGGTCCCTATTTTTTTTAATATATTCATTGAAATCTTACGAAGGATTGCATGTAAATTCAAACTTTGCAGATGATACTAAGCTTTGTAAAGTAATTTTAACAAATAGAGATTATGTTTTTTAGAAAGGGATCTGAAAAAGTTGGGGAACTGGGAGATAGGTTAACATGGATAAATGCAAAATTTTTTTGCCATGGAAGGAAAAGCCATTCCATGATTACTTTTAAAGGGAAAAAAGCTAAATAAATAGGGCATGGAAAGGGCTTGTAAGTCCTAGTTGGCAGTAAACTTAACTTAGCAGCCCAAATTTAGGCGCATCTGCCAGGCAAATAGGATCATGGGGTTTTATTTAAAAGGGGCATAGAGCACATAGGGAACATTATTCTACCCTTATACAAGTCCAAGTCAATCACACATGGAAAAATGTGTACAGTTTGGGGACCAGTTCCAGGAAAACATTGTAGAGCTTGAGCAGTTAAAAACAACAAAAGTAATAAAAGGGTTGGGTGGACTACAAAACCCAGAAAATTAGCAAAATTTGGGTTTTTCAATTTTAAAAAAAAAGAAACTTTGGGGGGGGCATAAAAATATGCATAAAATATCAAGGGGCAATATGAAGATCTTCCCAATATCTTTTTACCCCGGACGTATTTGAGCAAGGAGATCCTTATGCCGAGGAAAGAAATTTTAACAGAAACATACACACCGGGCCCCTTTATAGGTACACCTGTCCAACTGCTCGTTAACACGTAATTTCTAATCACCAATCACATGGCGCAACTCAGAGCATTTAGGGCATGTAGGATGGTCCAAGAACATTCTACTGCAGTTCAAACCGAGCATCCAGTATGGGCGAAGAAAGGTGATTTTGAGTGCCTTTTGACTGCATGGTTGTTGGAGACAGAAGGGCTGGTCTGAGAATTTTCAGAAACTGCTGATCTCCTGGGATATTCACCTCACAACCATCTCTAGGGTTTTTACAGAGAATGGTCCGAAAAAGCAAAAACATCCAGTGAGGCAGCAGTCCTGAGGGCGGAAATGCCTTGTTGAAGCAGAGAACAAAAGGATAATGGGCAGACTGGTTTGAGCAGATAGAAAGGCAACAGTGACTCAAAAAGCCACCCGTTTATACAACCAAGGTAGGCAGAAGAGCATCTTCTTAACGTCACGTCACACGGGCGAACATTGAGGCAGATGGCAACAGCAGCAAAGTACCACACCCGGGTGCCACTCCCTTTCAGCTAAGAACAGTAAACTGAGGCTCCAATTTGCCCAGGCCACCTCGAAATAGGTGGACAGTAGAAGATTGTCAAAACGGATGTTGCCTGGTCTGAGGAGGTCTCGATTTCGCTGCGACATATCGGATTGGTGGTCAGAATTTGGCGTCAACACATAAAGCATGGATCCATCCCCTGCCTTGGTTCAACGGTTCAGGCAGTGGTGTGGTGTCATGGTGTGGAGAATATTTTCTTGGAGACACTCTTTGGGCCCCTTGGAAACCAAATTGAGCATCAGTTGCAATGCCACAGCCTACCTTAGTATTGTTGCTACCATGTCCATAGCCCTTTATGAACCACAATTGTACCCGAAACTTATGCACTTTCAAGCAGGTAATTGGGCGCCATGTCATAAAGCTAGGAATCATCCTCATACTGTTTCTTGAAACCCCAATGACAATGAGTTATCACTGTTACTCAATGTGCCTCCCACAGTCACGCGAGATCTCAATCAAAAGAGCATTCTTTGGGATTGGTGGGAACGGGAGATTTCGCATCATGGATTGCAGCCGACAATCTGCGGCAACTGTGTGATGCAATCATGTCAAAATGGACCAAAAATCTCTGAGGAATGCTTCCAGCACCTTGTTTGAATCTATGCCACGAAAGAAATGAGGAGGCAGTTCTGAAGGCAAAAGGGGGGACCAACGCCGCTACACTGAAGCATTGTGGTACCTAATAAAAGTGGGCCTGTTGAGTGTAGAAAGAGATTCTTTACTGTAAGAGCAGTGGGATACTGTGGAACTCTCTGTCCAGAGGACTTGTCATGTGAGATTGCCATAACAGAGTTCAAAAAAAGGGTTTTGGTATGGCATTTCTTGGAGTGTAATAATATAGCAAGTTATACTGATTAGGATTATGAAGGAGGGTCGTTGATCCAGGGATTTATTCTGATTGCCAGATTAGAGTCAGGAAGGAATTTTTTCCCTAAAATGAGGAAAAATAAACTTCTACCTCATGTTTTTTTTGCCTTCCTCTGGATCAACACTGTAGGACAATATGCTGAACTGAATGGACGTCTGTCTTTTTTCGATCTTTCAAACTATGTAACTATGTCTCTTCCCCCTTGGGAATTTAAATCTCATTAATGCTCATTTTATTTTATTTTTTGCAAAAAAAAACTGAACTTCCTCTTTTAGTTTTAGAGGATTTGAATTAACTTATTTGAAGAAGATATGTTAGGATGAGAACTGATAAGTCGTATATATGTTTTGCTGTATATTATATGTAATAAAACAATTGTTAAAAAAAATTGAATGTTTTTTGTTTAAAGAAT
Organism: Phyllomedusa bahiana; assembly: GCA_025379985.1. Classification (NCBI taxonomy): domain Eukaryota; kingdom Metazoa; phylum Chordata; class Amphibia; order Anura; family Hylidae; genus Phyllomedusa; species Phyllomedusa bahiana. The sequence continues at coordinate 17,396 of JAODAL010051888.1, read as the reverse complement.
CTTGGGAAGAAGCAGTTTACTTGTTACAGTAAATCATGTACAGTAATCTATTCTATAGGATTGATTTGGTACACACACCCAGTGCAGTCACAGTATTATGACCACTTCCTACTTTTTGCCTCAGCAGCATATAGCTCAAGAAGAAATCACCTGTTGTGAGCTAGCTTGGTGGGTAGATAGGGTGTGTGCTAGGCTATCTGCACGCATATCCCTTGCTGTTATGGGTGAAAGGATCAATTTAACAGAGTCACAAAAAGCAATGATTATTGGATTTAGGGTGCAGAATTCCTGAACTTGCGGGCAGTTTGTGTACTGTTTACGCATGCAGCTCCTGGGGTGAAATTTACTGGTTAAAGTGGACAAAAAGCGTTAGACAGCATGTCTAAAAACCTCTATTAAGTAAACCCTACATATGGGGATCCACAGCAGTTGGATGGTCCACTGTACCGCGCAGAAAATACTACAATTTTCACAGCATATTATCACCTTTGCTGATTGCAAAGATATGTCTTTTCTCCATTGAGTCATGTTTTCTGCTCATCAAACATGTGTGTCAGATGAGAAGTAATCTGAGACCTAAACACCCTGCAAAAATTGCTGGATGGAACACAAGCTAGTGTGGCAGTGTTTATTGTCTGGGGAATTGTGGTTCCATGGCATTCTCTGACATACGGAAAACATTCTCATTATGGAATGATCCAATCCTTTAAGACCATGTAAAGGTGCTGATTGTATTCCATGGGACAGATGGGATTTTTCCGTAAAACAATGCTACAAATGTAACACACAAATCCAAATGAGCCAGCTCCAATCACCTGTCGGGAAAAGCTTGCTGGGAGGCACGTATGTGCGAGACTCACTCCGCCGACAGTCAATGAAAAAGCAAGCAAGTATACAGCTCCCAACAAATAATAGTAAGGTGGACATAGAATGAGCAGAGCCAGTGTGAATTAAAAAGTGCAAATAACCTTTTGTTAGAAAACATTAATAAAAACGTTACCTATATTTCAAAATTGTTTAGTGTCCCACAGAGTGGCAAGCATACCAGTACCGAACTCAGCAGTGTGCGGCTGGAAGTTCCTCTGTCAAGACTCGACGCTTTTTCGGTGATGCAGCACCCTTATTTTTTTTTATTTTTTTCCTGGTCTGGTTCGTAAAACATCGGTACAACCTTAAATAGACCAGGTCGGTGTGTCCCTTGCATTTAACCCTAAAAGCCAGCAAGGTGGGAAACAAGACTAAAAACAAGCGGTTGCATACATAAAAACAAACACCAAAAAAAAAAGAAGAGGAAGATCCTGCTAGAATGTCTTATAATAAAAATTATAAGGGAAAACATTTGAGGTGTGGCATTATATTATAGGAAGTACAGAGGATTTAAGTTAATATGGCAAAGAATGTCATATCTGACTTTTAAGCCTAAGGGTTGACTAGTTGTTAAGTAAAAAAATCCCTTAGCTTCACAGTCAAGAAGTATCTCTCGTATATGCCCTTGTCTATTATCAGGAGTACCCCTTTCTATACCCAAAAAGAGCGGAAGAAAATGTAATCTCCCGCATATATTTTTCTATGAAAGGTTTTGGTAAACTTAGCCGTCATTTAGTGAGCCACTGCGCTTTTTTTTGGCATCAGAAATATGCGACTGATCCTTGTCTTCAGAGTGGTAGATGTGCAAACCAACATAAAAAATTTTTTGGGTTTGCAAACACTAGTGGCATGAGATCAGGTAAACTACATTTTTTGTGTTACAATTTTATAATATTGTCTTAATTATGGTAGTTTTTATGTAGTGACCTAGAAATAAATGGTATCCTTGAATGTCAAAAATTGCAAGTTTGTGCAAATAATAGTGTCCACGAGCGAACAGATCCCTGTGGTTGGTTAGCCATGTTTTTAACCAGAGTCGATTGGTGAACTTAAGAACAAACAGGATAAATGATAGACCCGTATATTGGGAGCTTTTTTAGAAATAAATCATGACACCTTTTTCCATAACTCTACTAAGGATTAGAATCCATATAAAGAAATTGGGAAATACTTTTTTGTATAATATCTACTACCTGTTTATATTGTGAGAGTACGTTGTTGGAGAATGTAATACCAGAAGAAAAAAAATTTTGTTGTTGTTTTCCTTGTATGGGTTCCTCTCCATTAAATAAACTGTCATGTGGAACAATAAATGTACTTTTCTTTTATGGAAATTTTATCCAAAAATTTTATACAGAATAGCCTCTTTATGTTTAATTTTTTCAAAACCAGCTTTGTTGATTTGTTTCAAATGCCGCCACAGTGCTGCAGGTTTCTTTTATGTGCGAATCAACTCTCCAGTGGGGATATATGTAGATATGATGGGATGACAGGAAGCAGCATGTATAACCGATTTATGTGTAGAGGTTGGAAAAAGGAATGAAACAGAATATTTTCTTTCGGGCAACCCTATTAAGGTGATGTCTTAAAAAATGGATTTTGTCCTTATCAGCCTGGTAGGTAAATTTTAGATTCATAGGGTTATCATTGATGTAATCAACAAATGGGATGATCTCTTCAAGGTTGCCCTCCATATCAGGAGCAGGTCGTCTATATAACGGCCATACCACCTGATATGGGAGGCAAAAGCGTTACAATCTGCATATAAAAAATTCCTCCTCCACTATACTCATGTAGATGTTGGCGAGTGAGGGCGAAATTTTCGCCCCCATTGAAGCGCCACATAGTTGGAGGAAGAATTGCTGGTCAAAGGCAAAGAAATTATGGGTCAATAAAAATTCGATTGCCATGATTAAGAACTCGCATAAGTTAGGGCCATATCCACTGAATTTATTTAGAAAGAGTGTTAGTTTTATTAATGACAATTGATGTGGAATGGAAGGATACAGGCCAATGACATCACAAGTCAACCAAACAAAGTTTTTTTCCACTTGATTTTTTCTAAACTGTCCCACTACCGTTTTGTATCCCTGATGTATCCTGGGGATGTGTGGGATTAGTGGTTGGAGATGAAAGTCAACCCATGCTCCAGTTTTTCTGAAAATGAGTTAATACCCGATACAATCGGTCGGAGGGGTGGTGGAAATACATCCTTATGAGTTTGGGGTAAGGACTGAATGATTGGAGTTTTTGGGTAGGGATTAAACAATTGTTCTGCCAGAGAGGAAGATAATACTCCCATACTAATACCCTCAGCTAGACGTTTTTTTTAGGGAATCTTGGAAAGGGCCAGTCGGATCACTATTCAGATGTCTATATGTAGTATGGTCCTCTAATAGATTCATATTGAGTTTTCTATAAAGACCTGAGTCAAGGACCACGACGGCCCCCCCCTTATCCGCCATTTTTATCGTTATGTATGGATTGTTTTTGAGTGTCTGAATGGCCTCTTTTTCCCATACTTTTAAATTGTTATGATGTTTCCCTTATTCATCTCCAGGGAGTCTGCGAGCGAGGTAAGATCTCGCTCAACACATTCCTGGAAAGTGTCCAGAATGTCTGGGCGCGATTGTACAGGATAGAAGTACGGATTGGATACAGAAAATTTAGGAATGACAGAACTATCAAATTTATGTTCACTTTGTAATGATCTAAGAGTAGACAATGTTTTTTAATTCATTGAATGACAAAGGCATATTGGGAGAAAAAATATGATCCTGCGTGACAGGCAGTTCGTTGTAGTCCCCCTCATCAAAGTTATAGTCCTCTGATTCTTCCCGTTGGGAGAGAAAGTGATGTTTTACAGTAATAAGACGAGCAAACCTGTTTACGTCTTTGATAGTGTTAAAGATATTTAGGGAATTGGTAGGTGCAAAATTCATCCCTTTCGAGAGGACTTGTTCCTGGGCTTGTGATAAAATGGACGCTGAAAGATTTAGTACCGGGCTCGTTGCATCCTCCTGCTATTGTTGTAGTTGCGGCCTCTTCTTATGTTTACGGCCGGCACGTTTGTTCCTGTATCTAAAAAGGAATGTCTCGTTGATCTGAAGCCATACGAGTAGCGTCCAAATAGGCCAGTGTGTTGATGCGGGATCTTGGTATTGTAGTTGTAACTTCTTTATTTGCATTGAGATCATCCATCAGATCTTCTGTAGTTGACGTGGATGATTGTTCAGGAGAAGTGTCCAGATCGGAGAAGCTGACATGTCTGCCTCTTTGTGTTTGGAGTGTATCGGAATTATGCCTTAAGATCGATTTTAGATAAGGTCTTCTTTTATTCCATGTGTATATTTCTCCATTTTCGTAATCTTTGATGTCTCTATCATATTTGGTCTTCTTCACCTTCATCACATACTCTTCCATTTTATGTATGTTGTTATTTAATAAGTCCAAGCTTCGTTTGTATTCTTCTGTGTCTACATATTGTGTCAAAGACTCTTCTACATTAAGTATCTCTTGTCTGAGTTCTATAAGTTTCTTATTTTCATGTTCCACAATTAGTGATATCAGTTTTAGTGAGCATTGAGTCAGTATGTTATTCCATTCCACAGTGAATTCAGGCGAGTATTGAGAAGTGACCGTTTTTTTAATACGTAAGCCACGTGGGATCATCTGTTTTTCCAGATATGTGGATAGAGTCGTTTGATCCCACCATAATTTAGTTTCTCTTTTTTTCAATGATTCTAATTTAATAAACATAGTTTTCACATCACTGCGAGTATCCGGTGTGGGTGCACTATTGATATTGTGAAAAAGACTGGCTGCCTTATTTCTTCTTTCTAAGTCCACATCCATTATGTTAAAAATTGCTTATAACCCGAGTGCAGTTTGTAACAGTTGTTCAACGGCTATGTAGCAGATAGTAGGCAATATTGAGGTGAAATTGGAGACACGAGCAAGTGAGCTAAACGTAACACACAAATCCAAATACGCCAGCTCCAATCACCTATCGGGAAAAGCTTGCTGGGAGGCATGTATGTGCGGAGAGCTCACTCCGCCGACAGTCAATGAAAAACAAGCAAGTATACAGCGTCCCACAAATATTTAGTAAGGTGGACATAGAATGGCAAGCCAGTATGTATTAAAAAGTGCAAATACCTTTTATTGAAAACATTATAAAAACGTTACCATATTTTCAAATGGTTTAGTGTCCCACAAAGTGCAGCATGCCATGGACCGTACTCAGCAGTGTGCGGCTGGATGTTCCTCTGTCAAAGACCGACACGTTTCGGTGATGCACACCTTATTCCTGGTCTGGTTCGTAACATCCGGTCAACCTTTAAATAGGGACCGGGCGTTGTCTTGGCATTTTAACCCCTTAACAGCAGCAAATGGGAAGCAAGACAAAACACAAGCGGTTGCATATATAAGAACAAACACAAGAAAGAAGAGGAAGATCCTGCTAGAATGTCTTATATAAAGTTATGAGGAAACATTTAAGAATGTGGCATTATAGTGTATAAGGTACAGTGGATTTAGGTTAATAATGGCAAAGAATGTCATATTTGACATTTAAGCCAAAGGGGTTGTTAGTTTTAAGTAAAAAGATCCACTTAGCTTCACAGTCAAGAAGTTTCTCTCGTATATTGCCCTTTTATTATCAGGAGTAACCCTTTCTATACCAAAAGCGGAGGAATGTAGATCTCCCCGCATGTATTTGTATGAAATGCTTGGAAAACTGCCGACATTTTAGTGAGCCACTGCGTTTTTTTGGCATCAGAAAACATGGGGTCTGATCCTTGTTCGGGAGTGGTGGATGTGCAACCAACATATTGTTTGCAACAACTAGTGCATGAGATCAGGTAAACTACATTTTTTGTGTTACAATTTCTATATTGTCTTATTTTGTAGTTTTTGTTGGTGAAATGGGAAAATTTAAATGTATCCTTAAGGGCAACAAAAATTGCAAAGTTGTTGCAAAATATTGTGTCCACAGCGGAAGAAACCCTGTGGTGGTTAGCCATGTTTTACACAGTTGATTAGTGGAGCTTAAGAACAAACTGGGAGAAATGATAGACCTATATTGGGAGCTTTTTTGGAAATAAATCTGACGCCCTTTTCCATAACTCTATTTAGATTAGAAATCCCATATAGAGAATTGGGAGATATTTTTTAATGATATCAAACTACCTGTTTTATATTGTGGAGAGTACGTTGTAGAGATGTGATCCCTGAAGAAAAAATTTTTTGTTGTTGTTTTCTTTTTATGGTTCCTCTCCTTTAAATAAAACTGTCATGTGACATTAATTGTACTTTCTTTTTGGATTTATCCAAAATTTTATCAGAATAGCCTCTTTGTTTCATTTTTTCAAAAACAGTTTGTTGATGTGTTTCAAATTCCGCCACAGTGCTGCAGTTTCTTTTTGTGCGGATCAACTCTCCAGTGGGGATGTTGTGTATGATATGATGGGGATGACAGGAGGCGGCATGTAATACCGAATTTTGGTGTTTAGGGGTTTTGGAAAAAGGAATGACAGTAACATTTTCTTCGGGAAAACCCTATTAAGGTGATGTCTAAAAAAATGGATTTTGTCCTTATCACCCTGGTAGGTAAATTTTAGATTCATAGGGTTATCATTGATGTAATCAACAAATGGGATGATCTCTTCAAGGGTTTGCCCTCCCATATCAGGAAAGCAGGTCGTTCTATATAACGGCCATACCACCTGATATGGGAGGAAAAAGCGTTACAATCTGCATATAAAAATTCCCCCTCCCACATACTCATGTAGATGTTGGCGAGTGAGGGCGAAAATTTCGCCCCCATTGACGCGCCACATAGTTGGAGGAAGAAAATTGCTGATCAAAGGCAAAAAAATTGTGGGTCAAAAAAAATTTTCGATTGCCATGATTAAGAACTCGCATAAGTTAGGGCCATATCCACTGAATTTATTTAGAAAGGTGTTATTTTTATTAATGAAAATTGTTTGTGGATGGAAGGATACAGGCCAATGACATCCAAGTCAACCAAACAAAGTTTTTTTTCCCACTTGATTTTTTCTAACTGTCCACTACCTGTTTTGTACCCCTGATGTATCCTGGGTTTGTGTGGGATTAGTGGTTGGAGATGAAAGTCAACCCATGCTCCCAGTTTTTCAGAAAATGAGTTAATACCCGTTTACAATCGGTCGGAGGGGTGGTGGAAATACATCCTTATGAGTTTTGGGTAAGGAATGAATGATTGGAATTTTTGGGTGGGGAAATTAAACAATTGTTCTGCCAGAGAGGAAAGATAATACTCCCATACTAATACCCTCAGCTAGAATTTTTTTTTAGGGAATCTTGGAAAGGGCCATTCGGATCACTATTCAGTGTCTATATGTAGTATGGTCCTCTAATAGATTCATATTGAGTTTTCTAATAAAGACCTGAGTCAAGGACCACGAGGCCCCCCCCCCCCCTTATCCGCCATTTTTATCGTTATGTATGGATTGTTTTTGAGTGTCTGAATGGCCTCTTTTTCCCCATACTTTTAAATTGTTATGATGTTTCCCCTTATTCATTTTCCAGGGAGTCTGCGAGCGAGGTAAGACTCGCTCACACATTCCGGGGAAAGTGTCCAGAATATCTGGAGCGATTGTACAGGATAAAAGTAGGGATTGGTACAGAAAATTTGGGGATGACAGGACTTCGAATTTATGTTCACTTTGTAATGATCTAAGAGTAGACAATATTTTTATTCATTTGAATGACAAAGGCATATTGGGAGAAAAAATATGTCCTGCGTGACAGGCAGTTCGTTGTAGTCCCCTATCAAAGTTATAGTCCTCTGATTCTTCCCGTTGGGAGAGAAAGTGATGTTTTACAGTAATAAGACGAAACAAACCTGTTTACGTCTTTGATAGTGTTAAAGATATTTAGGGAATTGGTAGGTGCAAAATTCATCCCTTTCGAGGAAGGACTTGTTTCCTGGGCTTGTGATAAAATGGACGCTGAAAGATTTAGTACGGGTCGTTGCATCCCTCCTGCGATTGTTGTAGTTGCGGCCTCTTCTTATGTTTACGGCCCGGGCCCGTTTGTTCCTGTATCTAAAAAAGGAATGTCTCGTGGATCTGTAGCCCTACGAGTAGCGTCCAAATAGGCCCGGGGTGTTGATGCGGGATCTTGGTATTTGGGGTTGTAACTTCTTTATTTGCATTGAGATCATCCATCAGATCTTCTGTAGTTGACGTGGATGATTGTTCAGGAGAAGTGTCCAGATCGGAGAAGCTGACATGTCTGCCTCTTTGTGTTTGGAGTGTATCGGAATTGTGCCTTAAGAACGATTTTAGATAAGGTCTTCTTTTTTTTCCATGTGTATATTTCTCCATTTTCGTAATCTTTGATGTCTCTATCATATTTGGTCTTCTTCACCTTCATCACATACTCTTCCATTTTATGTACCGTATATACTCGAGTATAAGCCGAGTTTTTCAGCACAAAAAAATGTGCTGAAAAAAACTCCCTCGGCTTATACTCGAGTCAAATGTCGGCACTCAGGCCCCTGCGATGGCCCGAGTGCTGACAGGGACGCTTCAGTTATATGCGGCTCCTCACGGAGCGCATATAACTGAAGGCCGAGCACGGCTGGCAGTGTCCAGGCGCTGCGCTGGCCGGGCACTGTCCCTTTATCTCTTCCCCTGCATGCGATCCTCCGGAGCGCATACAGGTGAAGAGATACCACTGCGGGGCACAGAGCGAAGCGCTCCGTGCTCCGCAGTGGACTCCGGGCGGCCAGAACTCGCGGCTGGCCGGAGCTCCCCGGCACAGGCAGCATGCAGGGCATCACGCTGCAGTGCGCGGCCTGATTTACGTCAAACCCCCCTGTGCCGGGAAGAGCGCGCGGGACCGAACAGCGAGGAGGCCCGGGCCCGTGAGGGAGACGAGCAGCGGGGAGCCAGGTAAGTGATTTTTTTTTTGTTTTAAAACGTTGCCTACCCCCTGCCTATGTACTGCCTATTGCGCCTAGTACTGCCTATAGCCTACCTATACCTGCCTAGTACTACCTTTTACCTGCCCCTTGTACTACCTATTACCTCCTAGTACTACCTATTTCCTGCCTAGTTCTGCCTATAAGCCTACTATTTCCTGCCTAGTATCCTATTTCCTGCCCAATACTACCTATACCTGCCCAGTACTGCCTATAAGCCTACCTATACCTGCCTAGTACTACTATAAACCCGCCTAGTACTACCTATAAGCCTACCTATACCCGCCTAGTACTACCTATACCTGCCTAGTATACCTATACCTGCCTAGTACTACTATTTCCTGCCTAGTACTGCCTATAAGCCTGCCTAGTACTGCCTATAAGCCTACCTATACCTGCCTAGTACTGCCTATACCTGCCTAGTACTACCTATAGCTTCCTATACCTGCCTAGTATTCCCTTTCCTGCCTAGGTACTGCCTATTTAAACCTCCTTATACCTGCCTAGTACTACCTATACCTGCCTAGTACTACCTATCCTGCCTAGTACTGCATATAAGCCTGCCTAGTACTGCCTATAAGCCTACCTATCCTGCCTAGTACGCCTTATACCTGCCTTAGTAAATACCTATAGCCTACCTATACCTGCCTAGTACTACCTTTACCTGCACCCAGTACTGCCCCATAAGCCTACCTATACCTGCTAGTACTGCCTATACCTGCCTAGTACTCCCTATAGCCTACCTATACCTGCCTAGTACTATGGGGGACATTAAACTGCCTATACCAGCCTATGGGGGACATTAAACTGTATATCTGCTTATGGGGGACATTAAACTGCCTATACCTGCTTATGGGCGACATTAAACTGCCTAAAACCTGCCTATGGGGGACATTAAAACTGCCTATGTAATTTTAATTGGTATCTTTTTTTATTTTTTAAATTCACCAGTAGCCGCTGCGTTTTCCACCCCAGGCTTTACTCGAGTCAATAAGCTTTCCCGTTTTTTTTGTGGCAAAAGTAGGGGCCTCGGCTTATACTCGGGTCGGCTTATACTCGAGTATATACGGTATGTTGTTATTTAATAAGTCCAAGCTTCGTTTGTATTCTTCTGTGTCTACATATTGTGTCAAAGACTCTTCTACATTAAGTATCTCTTGTCTGAGTTCTATGAGTTTCTTATTTTCATGTTCCACAATTAGTGATATCAGTTTTAGTGAGCATTGAGTCAATATGTTATTCCATTCCACAGTGAATTCAGGCGAGTATTGAGAAGTGACCGTTTTTTTAATACGTAAGCCACGTGGGATCATCTGTTTTTCCAGATATGTGGATAGAGTCGTTTTTTCCCACCAAAATTTAGGTTGTCTTTTTTTGAATGATTCTAATTTAATAAACAAAATTTTCACAACACAGCGAGTATACCGTGTGGGGGCACTATTTATATTGTGAAAAAGACTGGCTGCCTTATTTCTTCTTTCTAAGTCCACATCCATTGTTTTAAAAATTGCTTATATCCCGAGTGCAGTTTGTAATAGTTGTTCAACGGCTGTGTAGAGATAGTAGGCAATATTGAGGTGAAATTTGGGAGACACGAGAAAGTGAGCTAAACGTAACCCCACAAATCCAAATAAGCCAGCTCCAATCACCTGTCGGGAAAAGCTTGCTGGGAGGCACGTATGTGCGGAGAGCTCACTCCGCCGGCAGTCAATGAAAAACAAGCAAGTATACAGCGTCCCACAAATATTTAGTAAGGTGGACATAGAATGGCAAGCCAGTATGTATTAAAAAGTGCAAATACCTTTTATTGAAAACATTATAAAAACGTTACCATATTTTAAAAAATGGTTTAGTGCCCCACAAAGTGCAGCAGCCACGGACGTACTCAGCAGTGGGGCGGCTGGATGTTCCTCTGTCAAAGACCGACGCGTTTCGGTGATGCACCCTTTTCCTGGGTCTGGTTCGTAACATCCGGTCAAAACCCTTTAAATAGGGACCGGGCGTTGTCTTGGCATTTTAACCCCTTAAAAGCAGCATATGGGAAGCAAGACAAAAAACAAGCGGTTGCATATATAAGTCAAACACAAGAAAGAAGAGGAAGATCCTGCTAGAATGTTTTTAGATATAGTTATGAGGAAACATTTAAGAATGTGGCATTATAGTGTATAAGGTACAGTGGATTTAGGTTAATAATGGCAAAGAATGTCATATTTGAATATGACATTCTTTGCCATTATTAACCTAAATCCACTTTTCCTTATACACTATAATGCCACATTCTTAAATGTTTCCTCATAACTTATATAAGACATTCTAGCAGGATCTTCCTCTTCTTTCTTGTGTTTGTTCTTATATATGGCACCGCTTGTTTTTTGTCTTGCTTCCCATATGCTGCTTTTAAGGGGTTTAAAAATCCCAAAGACAACGCCCGGTCCCTTTTAAAGGTTGCCCGGATGTTACAAAACCAGACCAGGAATAAGGTGTGCAATCACCGAAACGCGTCGGTCTTTGACAGTGGAACACCCACCCGCACACTGCTGAGTACGGTCCGTGGCATGCTGCATTTGGGGACACTAACCATTTGAAAATATGGTAACGTTTTTATAATGTTTTCAATTTAAAAGGTATTTGCACTTTTTAATACATACTGGCTTGCCATTCTATGTCCACTTACTAAATATTTGTGGGACGCTGTATACTTGCTTGTTTTTCATTGACTGCCGGCGTGAGTGAGTCTCCGCACATACGTGCCTCCCAGCAAGCTTTTCCCGACAGGTGATTGGAGCTGGCTTATTTTGGATTTGTGTGTTACGTTTAGCTCACTTGCTCGTGTCTCCAATTTCACCTCAATATTGCCTACTATCTGCTACACAGCCGTTGAACAACTATTACAAACTGCACTCGGGATATAAGCAATTTTTAAAACAATGGATGTGGACTTAGAAAGAAGAAATAAGGCAGCCGTCTTTTCACAATATCAATAGTGCACCCACACCCGGGTACTCGCAGTGATTTTGAAAAAATATGTTTATTTAAATTAGAATCATTGAAAAAAAAGACAAACTAAATTAGGGGGGGATCAAACGACTCTATCTACATATCTGGAAAAACAGATGATCCCACGTGGCTTACGTATTAAAAAAACGGTCACTTCTCAATACTCGCCTGAATTCATGTGGAATGGAATAACATACTGACTCAATGTCACTAAAACTGATATCACTAATTGTGGAACATGAAAATAAGAAACTTATAGAACTCAGACAAGAGATACTTAATGTAGAAGAGTCTTTGACACAATATGTAGACACAGAAGAATACAAACGAAGCTTGGACTTATTAAATAACAACATACATAAAATGGAAGAGTATGTGATGAAGGTGAAGAAGACCAAATATGATAGAGACATCAAAGATTACGAAAATGGAGAAATATACACATGGAATAAAAGAAGACCTTATCTAAAATCGATCTTAAGGCACAATTCCGATACACTCCAAACACAAAGAGGCAGACATGTTAGCTTCTCCGATCTGGACACTTCTCCTGAACAATCATCCACGTCAACTACAGAAGATCTGATGGATAATCTCAATGCAAATAAAGAAGTTACAACTCCAATACCAAGATCCCGCATCAACACACGGGCCTATTTGGACGCTACTCGTAGGGCTACAGATCCACGAGACATTCCTTTTTTAGATACAGGAATAAACGGGCCGGCCGTAAACATAAGAAGAGGCCGCAACTACAACAATCGCAGGAGGATACAACGAGCCCGGTACTAAATCTTTCAGCGTCCAGTTTATCACAAGCCCAGGAACAAGTCCTCTCGAAAGGGATGAATTTTGCACCTACCAATTCCCTAAATATCTTTAACACTATCAAAGACGTAAACAGGTTTGCTCGTCTTATTACTGTAAAACATCACTTTCTCTCCCAGCAGGAAGAATCAGAGGACTATAACTTTGATGAGGGGGACTACAACGAACTGCCTGTCACGCAGGATCATATTTTTTCTCCCAATATGCCTTTGTCATTCAATGAATTAAAAACATTGTCTACTCTTAGATCATTACAAAGTGAACAGAACGGCGAGAGTCCTGTCATCCCCACATTTTCTGTAGCCCATCCGTACTTCTATCCTGTACAATCGCGTCCAGATATTCTGGACACTTTCCAGGAATGTGTTGAGCGAGATCTTACCTCGCTCGCAGACTCCCTGGAGATGAATAAGGGGAAACATCATAACAATTTAAAAGTATGGGAAAAAGAGGCCATTCAGACACTTAAAAACAATCCATACATAACGATAAAAATGGCGGATAAGGGGGGGGGGGGCCGTCGTGGTCCTTGACTCAGGTCTTTATAGAAAACTCAATATGAATCTATTAGAGGACCATACTACATATAGACATCTGAATAGTGATCCGAATGGCCCTTTCCAGGATTCCCTAAAAAAACTCCTGGCCGAGGGTATTAGTATGGGAGTATTATCTTCCTCTCTGGCAGAACAATTGTTTAATCCCCACCCTAAAACTCCAATTATTCATTCCTTACCCAAAACTCATAAGGATGTATTTCCACCACCCCTCCGACCGATTGTATCGGGTATTAACTCATTTTCTGAAAAACTGGGAGCATGGGTTGACTTTCATCTCCAACCACTAATCCCACACATCCCAGGATACATCAGGGATACAAAACAGGTAGTGGGACAGTTAGAAAAAATCAAGTGGGAAAAAAACTTTGTTTGGTTGACTTGTGATGTCATTGGCCTGTATCCTTCCATTCCACATCAATTGTCATTAATAAAACTAACACTCTTTCTAAATAAATTCAGTGGATATGGCCCTAACTTATGCGAGTTCTTAATCATGGCAATCGAATTTTTATTGACCCACAATTTTTTTGCCTTTGATCAGCAATTCTTCCTCCAACTATGTGGCGCGTCAATGGGGGCGAAATTTTCGCCCTCACTCGCCAACATCTACATGAGTATGTGGGAGGAGGAATTTTTATATGCAAGATTGTAACGCTTTTGCCTCCCATATAGGTGGTAATGGCCGTTATATAGAAAGACCTGCTCCTGATATGGGAGGGCACCCTTGAAGAGATCATCCCATTTGTTGATTACATCAATGATAACCCTATGAATCTAAAATTTACCTACCAGGCTGATAAGGACAAAATCCATTTTTTAGACATCACCTTAATAGGGTTGCCCGAAGAAAATGTTACTGTCATTCCTTTTTCCAAACCTCTATCACAAAATTCGGTATTTTCATGCCGCCTCCTGTCATCCCCATCATATTCATACACAACATCCCACTGGAGAGTTGATCCGCACAACACGAAACTGCAGCACTGTGGCGGAATTTGAAACACATCAACAAACTGTTTTTGAAAAAATGAAACAAAGAGGCTATTCTGATAAAATTTTGGATAAATCCAAAAAGAAAGTACAATTAATGTCACATGACAGTTTATTAATGGAGAGGAACCATACAAGAAAACAACAACAAAAAAAATTTTCTTCAGGTATCACATTCTCTACAACGTACTCTCCACAATATAAACAGGTAGTAGATATCATTAAAAAATATCTCCCAAGTCTCTATATGGATTCTAATCTAAGTAGAGTTATGGAAAAGAGCGTCAGATTTATTTCCAAAAAAGCTCCCAATATAGGGTCTATCATTTCTCCCAGTTTGTTCTTAAGCTCCACTAATCAACTGTGTAAAACATGGCTAACCACCACAGGGTTCTTCCGCTGTGGACACAATATTTGCACAACTTGCAATTTTGTTGACATTAAGGATACATTTATTTCCTATGTCACCAATAAAAACTACAAAATAAGACAATATATAAATTGTAACACAAAAAATGTAGTTTACTTGATCTCATGCATTAGTTGTTGCAAACAATATGTTGGTTGCACATCCACCACTCTGAAGACAAGGATCAGACGCCATGTTTCTGATGCCAAAAAAACGCAGTGGCTCACTAACATGTCGGCAGTTTCCAAGCATTTCATACAAATACATGCGGGAGATCTACATTCCTTCCGCTTTTTGGGTATAGAAAGGGTTACTCCTGATAATAGAAAGGGCAATATACGAGAGAAACTTCTTGACTGTGAAGCTAAGTGGATCTTTTTACTTAAAACTAGACAACCCTTAGGCTTAAATGTCAAATATGACATTCTCTGCCATTATTAACCTAAATCCACTGTATCTTATACACTATAATGCCACATTCTTAAATGTTTCCTCATAACTTTATATAAGACATTCTAGCAGGATCTTCCTCTTCTTTCTTGTGTTTGTTCTTATATATGCAACCGCTTGTTTTTTGTCTTGCTTCCCATATGCTGCTTTTAAGGGGTTAAAATGCCAAGACAACGCCCGGTCCCTATTTAAAGGTTGACCGGATGTTACGAACCAGACCAGGAATAAGGTGTGCATCACCGAAACGCGTCGGTCTTTGACAGAGGAACATCCAGCCGCACACTGCTGAGTACGGTCCGTGGCATGCTGCACTTTGTGGGACACTAAACCATTTGAAAATATGGTAACGTTTTTATAATGTCTTCAATAAAAGGTATTTGCACTTTTTAATACATACTGGCTTGCCATTGTAACGAATGCAGGTAGTGGATCCGCTGGACCACCGCAAGCGATGGTGTAAGCCGTACCAGGGGACGGAATCTAAGTAGAACCGGTTTTCACCAGAGCCCGCCGCAAAGCGGGATGGACTTGCTGCGGCGGAGAACTACCAGGTCGTCCCACTGGCGTGACTTGCTTGCGGTGGCAGCCAAGGCTGTGCGTGGTACAGAATCGTGAGGCGTAGGCGGAGTCGGGGACAGGCAAGAGGTCAGGACAGGCGGCAATGGTTCGTGGTCAGGAAACAGGAGCGTAGAGGTTCGGTACACGGTAGACAGACAACGAGGCACTAGAAGCTTTCTCTAAAGGCTGTACGGCACTAAAGATCCGGCAAAGGTGACCCGGAAGGAAGAGGGTTAAATAGGGTCACCTGCCAATCTTAGCCAATAATGGGCGTACTGGCCCTTTAAATCCTCGAGAGCCGGCGCGCGCGCGCCTACGGGGCGGGCGCGCGCACGCCGGCCAGCCAGGAGGACGAGAAGACTCAGGAGCGCCGGAAGGTAAGGAGGAAGCCGGGACCCGACCCGCGGGCCCGGCAGGGGCAGCGGGGACCCGGCGGGTGGCGACACGAGTGCGCCCGCAGCCCGGGCGAGGGGCTGCGGGACCACCCGTGACAGCCATTCTATGTCCACCTTACTAAATATTTGTGGGACGCTGTATACTTGCTTGTTTTTCATAAGAATAAACATGTTCTAAGTTTTTCGGAACGCCGGCAGTGTGAAAACCCGTCCACCAGAAAATCCGTTCAGTGGGGACTGCTGCACAGATTTTCTATTAACCCCTTACGAGTATGTCATAGCACCGGCAAGAGGCTTTGAAACGGGATCGCGCCGCCAGGTGTTAGCGGCTAATTGCAGCTAACACCTGGCGGTTTCAGTGCAGGAGGGACGGGGGGGCGGCACCGCCCGCCTACGCTGTTTAACCCCTTAGACGCCGCGGCAAAGATGTTTGCGGCGTCTAAATGAATGAAAAATGGTGCTGCGCACCGTTCTTCAGTCCAATCGGGACATCAGCGGTGAGATCGCTGAGTCCCAATCGGCTAACATGGCAGCGGGAAGCCTTGTGAAGGCTTTCATCCCTGCCATGTTTTGAATTTCCCCACTTCCGGCCATAGGCAGGAACAAATAAAAACAATAAAATAATAAAAAAGTTACACATATTTGGTATCGCCTCGTCCGAAAAAGTCCGATCTAAAAAATATAACATCATTTATCCCATACGCCTAACAACGTAGAAGAAAAAAAATTCCAAACGGCAAAATTGCGTTTTTTGGTCATTTTACATCGCCTAAAAATTGGAATAAAAGTGATCAAAAAAGTCACATGCATTCCAAACTGCTAGCGATAAAAAGTACCCTTCAGCCCGCAAAACATGCCCCCTCACTGGCGTCCGTAGGTGGTAGTACAAAAAAGTTATTGGTCGCACAAAATGGTGCCACGGTGCAAATTTCAAAAATAGAAAATGTTTGGAATTTTTTTACAGTGCCAAAACATAACGGAAATCCTACATGTTTGGTATTGCCGGATGCGTATCAACCTGTAGAATACAGATAACACATCATTTTTACCGAAGCATAAACTCCATAAAAAAAACCTCCCGCAAACAAGTATGTTTTTCTTCACAATTTGTCCCACTTAGAATTTTTTTGACGTTCCCCAGTATATTATTATTATTATTATTATTATTATCGTTTATTTTGGAGCGCCCTTGATTCCAGGGCGCTGTACATTTCAGGCGGGTACATAAATAACATTGGTCAGACAATTCCAAAGTGAAGATAAGTGACTAACAACTGTTTCAGAGGGAGAGAGGGGCCCTGCCCAGTGGGCTTTCAATCTACAGGGAAGGGGGGAAGAGACAGAAGGTGAGGGGGAACATTTTTGGGGGGGGG
>JAODAL010051887.1:0-26379 GCA_025379985.1 Phyllomedusa bahiana | reverse complement strand
GGCGGAAGTGCAATTAGACTTAGACCCCCTTCCTCAGCAGGCAGTCAGACCGGGTAGCTCTTTAGAAATTTCTGGATGACAAGGTTCATGACATATCCCAGGCAAGGGATTGGCTCCAGCCTACCGTTTCTTAAGGGCGGCCACAGATTTGCCCGTTATCGCACACCACCTTGCCTGGCACAAGGTTCTTGTCACCCAGCCAGCGCTCGGTCTCATTGCGGAGAGCCGTCCACAGCCCCTGACATGTGTGTGGACTGTCTCCAAGACAGATTAATTTCAACACGGCCTGGTTTTTCTGGGCACGTGTTTGCCACCAGAGGACCTTGGGGGAAAAAAACCCCTGCACATCCCTGCAGTTTTGAAGAGCGTGCGCCGAGCCTGGAGCCCCCGTCACCCCAGAGACATCAACCCAGCTCACCCGGGTGAGCTGTCACAGAGTTCTAGCGGCCTTGGCCATGCGTACGAGTCCCTGTGTCGGTGGGCAGCTGGACTGTTCCGGCCACCGATGCAGACAACGCGCTTGAAATTTTAGATGACACGTGGCTGGCCAGGGCAGAGACGGCTTTTCTGGCAAAGAAATGCCTGCTCAGCATCTGGTATTGGGGGTAGGCAAGGCCATGAAGTGGGGGGAACCCATCTGTGTCCACCAGACGAAAGGCAACATTTCCAAGGTCAAAAGCCTGGCAATGCCTGACATTCGGGTTTTTTTTGGCTTTGGGATGGTTTGGGTTTAAAGTTTTTTCTTTGCTCCCAAACCTGGGAAGACAGAAGGCTGGCTGCTGGACTGGCCGCTGTACGGCGTGCAGGTCATCAAACTTGCGGAAGGAGAAGGGTTAGGTGGGTCTCTGGTGGTGCTGGTGGTACTCGGGCGACGGTGGAGGCTGAAGCGGAGGTAATCCCTGATCATGACTCTGAGAGACATGGGCAGCTGGGGAAACGCTTGGTGGTGGCGGAGGAGGAGGAGGCGGGAGACAGGGGGGTGTGACAGGGGGTTGGAGGCCCCGGGCGTCGGTCTGGCCTTTTTTGGCCAGTGTTGCCTCCATTTCAACTCATGCATTCGCTGCATGTGACTAGACATGTTGGTGGGTGGTTAACCCCCTAAGGTTCTTGCCTTTCTACTTATGCTTTACGGAAAAGGGGGGCAATGACATCGCTGGGTGAAAGAAGGCCCACGCTTGAGAGGCCCTGGCCCTTTTTGACGGCGCTAAGCGAGGAGTGGGGTTTGCGCCTGACCGTGGCTGGCGGAATATATCAGCGGCCCTTCTGGACCGCCCTCTCCCTTTTTGAGGCGGAACCCGTACTGACACTACCCCATCGTCTTCTCCTTGTCCAGTGATTAAGCGCTCGAAAAGAAAAATTCTGCTGAAAAGACCACGTTGGATCCTCAATGTCGTCATCATCAACACAGGTGACTTCGTCGTCCTGACATTCTGCATCCAGGAGCTGCGGGCTACAAGCAAGAGGGACTACAAGGCGTTGCCGACCGCCCGGTATTTTTGCCGATTGACCGGCTTCCTTCTCCCTCCTCTGATGGCCCCAGTAACGGGCGTCTCAGAGCAGGAGAAAATCATCCTCTTTGGCCTCTTGATCCTTTAACATGCCTTCTGACCCCAACCACCATTTTGTCATCAAAGGGGGTCTTCAGAAAATGGATTATCCACAGTGGTGGGTACATGAGTTGACTTTTGGGGGCTGCTTCATGTTGGCGGGATGTGGTGATGCTGATGACGAACATTTGTGTCTGTGACTGGGAGGACGAGGAGGTAAGATGCTGGATGCAGGTTGGCATTAACCACTGAAGGACAGTTTGGCGACGCTGTTCGTTACTGAGAATCACAGGGCCCTGACCCAGCGAATGACAGGCCTAAAGGTCCTGCAACGGGACGATCCGCTGGCATGCGTGTTGTCGCCAGCACTGGAAGGAGCCCCTTCTTTCTACCTCTACCTCCATGTCCTACACCCCTCTTCGCTCTCTTACCACCTGAATTCCGCTCCATGTTCAGAAATAAAAAAATTTCAGAATGTATGTTAGAGTTTTGGAAAGTCCCTTTTTTAAAAGACGGCAAATCACAGCTATTCTCAAATCCTCAAATCAAAACAAAATTGCGGATTCAAATATAACTGCAAAGTAGATCTTTTCAACACGCGGGCCCTGCGCCAAAGTGAAAAAAAAAACTTTATCTGAAATGTTTTCGGATAAAAAAAAGGGTTTATTTTTGGCCACCTATCAATTCACCTGTGGTGACTACAAAATTGCTGTATTCAAATTTTACTGCAAAGTAGATCTATCAAAAAAGCTGGCCTGCGCCAAAGTGAAAAAAACACGTATCTGAAATGTATTCGGGTTATTAAAAGGTATTTTTAGCACCTTTTCAATTCACCTGTGGGTGACTACAAAATTGCAGTGTTCACATTTAAGTGCAAGGTGCCTCAATTAACAAAGCTGTAGTGCGCCAAAGTCAAAAAAACACGTATCTGTAATGTATTCGGATAATAAAAGGTATTTTTTGGCACCTATCAATTCACCTGGGGTTTAACTACACAATTGCTGGATTCATATTTAACTGCAAAGTGATCTATAAAACATATCGGGGACTGGGCAAAAGTGCAAAAAACACGTATCTGTTAATTTTATTCGGAAAATTAAAAAAGGGTTTATTTTGGCACCTTTCAATTCACCTGTGGTGACTACAAAATTGCTGCTTTTCACATTTAAGTGCAAGGTGCCTCAATGAACAAAGCTGTAGTGCGCCAAATTTCAAAAAACACGTATCTGAAATTTTTCGGATAATTACAAGGTTTATTTTTGGCACCTTTCAATTCACCCTGTGGTGACTACAAAATTGCAGTATTCACATTTAAGTGCAAGGTGCCTCAATGAACAAGCTGTAGTGCGCCAAAGTAAAAAACAACGTATCTGAAATGTATTCGGTTAATAAAAGGTATTTTTGGCACCTTTCATTTCCCTGTTGGTACTACAAATTTGGGCTGCATTCACATTTAAGTGCAAGGTGCCTCAATGAACAAAGCGGGGTAGTGGCAAAAAAAAACACGTATCTGTAATGTATTCGGATAATAAAAGGGTTTATTTTTGGCACCTATAAAATTCTTGGTTACAAATTGCTGGTTTTCAAATTTAACTGCAAGGTGGCTTATAACAAAATGGAATGGGCAAAATAAAAAACACTATCTGAATGTTTTCGGATAATAAGGGATTTTTGGCATTTTTAAAAAAAGTACCTGGGGTTACTAAAAAGTGTGTATCCTAATATAAGTTCAGGCTGCCCAATATCCAGGAAATATTTCAATAGAAACTGTTAATAATAAAGCTATTGCAGTGCAATGTCTACACTAAGTCTTGGTGAAATTTATCCAGTATTCTTTATAGAGCTTGGGCTATGTTCACCCGCGGGGGCCCCACCTCCGCTCCCTCCGTGACTTTACAGCGGTTGATGCTCCTTTTTTAAAATTCTCTACCTAACTACATAAAATCTTCCAATCTCTAATCTAAAATAAAATTGTAAGGTCACAGCTAACAGTAGAGCTTTCTCTGTGAAGAAATAGATTAATTTCGATAAGCTGTTTGGACACAAGCAGAGCGCACGTCCTTCTGCTCTGAGACACTGAGAGACACTGAGGCCGAACAGTAAAACGCTGTTTATTTTAAAACGAGGTCATGTGATTTTTCCAGCCATCGCAACCATTTCACATCCCAGTCATGACGTCGCACACACATCTCCCCTGCTCTATTCTGTAAGCTGATTTGTGGCCGCCAAAAAAGAAGGAAGGCCAAAAATGGCGCGGATTTAATAGATGATGCACAGATTTTAACCTAAATTATCGCATGATCTAAAATTTTCGATCAACATAAAAACTGTGCCTATTTCAACTTTGTCGATAATAATCGCTCAACACTACTGTAGAGAAATATTTTCAGTAATCTGCTCATTATCACTAGCAGGGTCAAACTGAAAGGAGACACCAATGTGTATGGGTAACACAGGATTCACCAGTCACAATAGATGAAAGTCACAGCTCCCCCTCTTCCCCTCCCTGCACAGTGACTTCTTCTCAGGTCACAGAGCATGCCTAGAAAGTCAATAGAAGTCAATAGGATTGAGTCAGTCTTAAAGGGGTTTTCTCATCACAAGCTTTCACAGACTTGAGCTGTTGATCTCTCTAACAGCTTCAAAACCAGCGGCGTGTCTCTCCTCACAGTAGGTGGGTCTTCCCTCACTAAAGACTAGTGACATCATCATTTTGTGTGAGAAGTTGATGGGAGAGGATGTCACAGCTCTGCAGACCTCCTGCAATGGTCAGTTCTCATGTCTGGAGAGCTGTC
Organism: Phyllomedusa bahiana; assembly: GCA_025379985.1. Lineage (NCBI taxonomy): Eukaryota > Metazoa > Chordata > Amphibia > Anura > Hylidae > Phyllomedusa > Phyllomedusa bahiana. The sequence continues at coordinate 22,037 of JAODAL010051887.1, read as the reverse complement.
ACCTCCCTCCACAAGCTCCTTGGAACCAGAACAGTTATACACACAGCCTGAACTGATTAAACAAATGTGAGAAATGCACTCTGCTCCCCCCTTTTTTTATCAGGCAGGAGGTAGAGGGGGATGCAGAAGGTATAAGACTGTGTTACATGGGGGGCAGTGTATAAGGCTGTGTTATATATGGGGGGAGGGAGTGAATCTAGCAGCTACAGACTCAGTTATTGCCCAGATCTTTCACATAGGGCTGGGAGTTGAGCAAAGAGAAGCTCAGAGAGCCTTAATATACAGGTACAGTCGAGGGGCGTGGCCTAGCTAGTATTGGCGCCGGACGCCTAGATCCTGAGCTCCGCTGGAGATCATCTACAACGGCTCATCTAAACCCGTATCCCGAGGCTCTTAAACCCCTGGCTGGTGGGTGAAGTTCCAAGGAAGAGAGGAAGCAGCTTACAGGCCTGGAAACTCCGGTACACGTCGGGGAATCCACCGAAGTGCAAAGCGGACGGAGGAGGCGCGATGGGCAGTTGAGACGGCCCGTGCCATTACAGCAGCATGGCAGGCAGAGGCAGGGAAATCCCCAAACCCACCACAGTGCTGTGAAGAGTACTGCAGCGGCTCCCTTACTTCGGTGACAGTTACTTACTGAGCGAGTTCCGATCCGGCAGATGCAGCTCCCGGCTCCTACCCTGCTAAAGCTGTGAGTAAGCCCGCCATCTTAGGAGGCCGACCCGGGAGATAGTAAGTGGCTAACAGGCTGCTCTCGCTTTCTGTGCTCAGTGCATCCCAGACTATCTGACCTGGCTGTTTGTCAAGGGACACTGCTCTTTCTTCATGTAGATAGCCAGCAGGAGAATCGTGGGTGTCTGGAGGGTCCATGTGCTCAATGACCCCAGCTAAAACGTGTACGCCATTTTAGAAATCTTGCTCCCACATGTTCTTAACCCTTAGTGACTCCTAGTCTCCCAAGAGAGCGGTTCTAGGGTCACATATTAAAGACACTCTATCTGCATATTGGCTGTGCAACATATAGGCGGACTGAATCCTCTTATACTCGCCGCATCTACATTGCCAAGCGAACATTTCAGTACAGTGCATAGTGGGATACCCTGAATTGCCCCCTACAGCAATTGAATAGAGACTTTGACTCTCAATCTCTATCGGACGCTGCTGATCTAACCTGCTTCCTCTCTAACATAAAGAGGCAGAAGAAAGAGGCCAAAGAAGAAACATAAAAAGAATAGGCTCTGCTATATGTCTTTTCTTATTAAAACAAGGAGGATGAGGAGCGCAAAAAAGAATGTAAATACCAAACCTATAAAACTTACAGAGTTTTTCCAGCATGCTACGCCTTCACTACAAGCTCTAGAGTCTCCAAATCCCTTCTCTCAGCTCTCAACCTCTCCAGTTGGGTCTGAATCCCTAGACATTGAACCGCAGACAGAGATATCACAGGTAGCCGCTATGGAGAAAACTATGCTAAAGCTCTTTTCTTCCTTCCGGGAGAACTTACAAAGTGACTTTAAGCAAATGATAATAGAATTCAAAGCTGATATACAATCCCTGGTTTCCAGAGCCGACCATGTGGAGAAAAAGATGGCTGAGCTTACGAAATTGCACAATGCATTAATAGATGCAAATGCAGATCTAGATGAGGAAGTCCAGAAATTGTCTGCTAAGATGTTAGATCTAGAGGACAGATCAAGGAGGAATAATATACGTTTACGAGTCTGTCCCTAATGATGCACTCATGCCCTACCTGATCGATCTTCTAGCTGTGGTTTTGCCAAACGCTTCTCAAGCAGAATTAGAAATTGACCGCATACATAGGTTGCCCAAACCTAAACACCTGGCCCCAACGGTTCCAAGAGATGTGATCGCCAGGATTCACTTTTTCAGAACCAAGGACAATTTTCTGAAAGCTCTGCGCAGCAAAATATCCCTACCGGAGAGATTTGATAATATTTCAATCTTTCCAGACCTGCCTGCGGGGACAACGCTCAAGCGAAAAGAGTTCGCACCCTATACTAAAATTCTACGTGATTGGAATATAAATATCACTGGGGCTTTCAGGTCAAGCTGATTGTCATGAGAGACAATACTACTGCAGTTTGTTCTACTCCTTCCATGGCTTACATGACTTACTATTGTCCTGGGAACTGCTTTCTTCACCCACTGTTACCCCTTCAAAAAATCAAAAATTGAGGCCAGAAGCAATAATGCCGCTGTGGTCAGAAAAGCAATGAAGGGCCAAAACCCGTACTAATGACTGACTCGGTAACACCATCACCTTGTTTGATCTCCGCAGCTCATCTGGTTATACTTCAATTTTAGCTGCAACTTTCATCTGTTTCAGTCGCTCCCTACTGTTTCCCATAGAGGAATAGGCAAAGACTTGCCCCTTTTTTGATTCCCAGCTAGTGGAATCCCTTGCACTTGGCAATATATGCTCCAATATTGCCACTTTGTTCTTTGTCCTTGTTGACTTGTTTAGTTATAGATTGGGTTATTCTAGTCATGTTGCTTCTAATCCGATTCTGTTTACAGGCATCTGCGAAAGAGGTATGATCGTCGGCATACCTCTGAACTATATGTTTTATATGAGACAATGAGTGTAAAATGTATGTCTTTAAATGCTAACGGTCTAAACTCTCCATTCAAAAGGTCACTGCTCTGGAGGGAGGTAGCTCAGTCTCGTGCGGATGTGATCTGTGTACAGGAGACTCATTTATGTAGGAAAAACTCCTTCAGACTCCAACATAGAAACTACTCCCGTTCATATCACTCCGCACTAGACGTCAAAAAAGCTGGGGTGTCGTTCTTCATAAAAAATTCTGTTTCCTTCTCATGTTCTCATTCTGTAGTAGATGCTAATGGGCGCTACCTAATTTTACATTGCACCCTAAATTCTGTGGCTTTCACCCTAGTTGGGATTTATGCTCCAAATCAGCACCAGCTTTCGTTCCTTAGGAAAGTGTTAGCCAAAGCCAAAAAGGAGTCCAAAAGTAATTTAGTAATTTGTGGTGACTTCACTGTAGTAATGAACAGGATCAGAGCTATATCTGGGAATTGCTCCAAACCTTCCCCTGAGTTACAAAACTTAGTGGCAGAGGAGAACCTGCATGATCCATGGAGATATGGGCATCCGTCTGAGAGAGATTTCACCTTTTACTCGGCAGCATGAGACTCGCACTCTAGAATTGATTTCTTTCTACTGAATAGAACATCCCTGTTACTAGTCTCTAGCTCCAAAATAGGGTTTAAAACCTGGTCTGATCATGCGCCAATAAATTTAACGCTGCAAACCAGCTCTCCTCCCTCTTTCCGTTCCCCATGGAGACTAAATAATTTTTTACTCAAATCTGAAAAAATAGTTAGGGAGCTTACAACAGTCCTTTCGGACTACTTTGAGTTAAATTCCACCACAGCCCCTTCTGATGAGGTGTTATGGTGCGCGCATAAGGCATACATCAGAGGAATCATTATGAAAATAGCCGCTAGGGAGAAACGCTCCAGAGAACTACTGCTTTATAACATTCTGGAGGAGATCAAAAATCTAGAGTTGCAGTTTAAAACGAACACTTCAAAACCGGTTAAGGAAAGATTGGCGTCGCTCCGAGCTAAACTTCATACCTTACAGCTGCAACAATATGAGTTTCGCCTGAGTTAACTCCGATGGAATTTTTATCTCCAGGGGTTCGACCAGGCAAAATTTTAGCACGTAGATTCAAAGTCATCCAGGCCAAAACGCGTATCACTTCCATTAATTCCCCATCTCTTGGACGAGTCTTAGACCCTCAACTAATTTCCAATGCCTTTGCAGCTTATTATAAATCTCTGTACAATATAAACTCAGACTCTAATGTCCCAAAAGTCTCAAGCGAGATCATAGATAACTTTCTCAACGAGGTCTCTCTCCCTTCTCTAACACAAGATCACTTGAGGATTCTAAATAAACCCATCTCACCTCAAGAAGTAGGACAGACCATTTCTCAGTTAAAATGTAACAAATTCCCTGGATCAGACGGCCTCACCAATGAGTATTATAAATTACTTGCACATTTACTTTCTCCTCATTTATCCCGACTTTTCAATGCTATAGCCGATAAAGGATCCCCTCCAGCTGAAATGTTATGTGCTAACATTTCGACTATCCATAAAACAGGCAAACCGGAGGATCTTGGCCCTCTCCTGGATCTCCTCGTACCTCACTGATTGGACATTCAGCGTTTCTCACTCTCGCTCCTCCTCCTCCCCCCAGCCTCTCTCTGTTGGTGTCCACCAGGGGTCAGTCCTGGACCCACTACTCTTTTCTATCTACACTCTTGGTCTGGGTCAGCTCATAACTTCACACGGCTTTCAATACCACCTGTATGCTGATGACACCCAACTCTACATCTCTAGCCCAGATGTCACCTCTCTTCTCTCCCGTATTCCTGACTGTCTTTCATCCATTTCCTCCTTCTTCTCCTCCCGTCTCCTAAAACTAAACGTGGAGAAAACTGAATTTATTATCTTTCCACCGTCCCACTCTATCCCTCCACCTGATCTCTCTATCACTGTCAATGGCTACACTCTCTCATCAGCACCACAGGTCCGCTGCCTTGGGATAACCTTTGACTCAAATCTGTCCTTCAAACCACACATCCAAACCCTCACCTCTGCCTGTCACCTCCACCTAAAAAATATTTCCCGAATCCGCTCATTTCTTAACTCTAAAAGCACAAATATGCTTGTCCACGCCCTCGTCATCTCCCGCCTCGACTACTGCAACATCCTTCTCTGTGGCCTCCCAACTAGCACCCTTGCTCCCCTCCAAACCATCCTTAACTATGCTGCCCGTCTGATTCACCTCTCTCCTCGCTACTCCCCTGCCTCTCCTCTCTGCCAGTCCCTTCACTGGCTACCCATTGCCCAGCGAATCCAGTTCAAGCTAGCAACTTTGACCTACAAGGCTCTCCACAACCTCTCCCCTTCATATATCTCTGCCTTAATCTCTAAATACCTCCCCTCACGCAACCTCCGCTCCTCACAGGAACTTCTCCTATGCTCTCCTCTTATCACTTCCTCACATAACCGTCTCCAAGACTTCTCTCGTGCTTCCCCCACACTTTGGAACTCACTGCCCCAACACCTCAGACTCTCCCCCCTCTCTCACCGGCTTCAAATGTAACCTGAAAACCTACCTCTTCAGTGTTGCCTATAACCAACATTAACCGTGTTGCACTGCTCCACCCCACAAACATGTCTGCCCCCCACCTTCTGTCTCTTCACCCCTTCCCTGTAGATTGTAAGCCCTCACGGGCAGGGACCTCTCTCCCTCTGTACCAGTTGTTAGTCACTCATTGTCACTTTGTAATTGTTTGACCAATGTTATTTATGTACCCACCTGAAATGTACAGCGCCCTGGAATCAAGGGCGCTCCAAAATAAATAATAATAATAATAATAATAATCTTGTGACCAATTAAAGACCTATCTCTTTATTAAATTCAGAAATCAAGATTTTTTCAATGATTCTCCCCCACTTAATTAATGAGGATCAGGTAGGATTCATCAGAGGTAGACAAACTAGAGATAGAATAAGAAGAGTCCTAAATGTAGTACAATTGGCTAGATTGCAGAGAACGCCTTTTTTTCTTCTTTCTTTAGATGGAGAGAAGGCGTTTGATAGAATAAATTGGAGTTATATGAGAAGTGTGTTACAAAAATTTGGTTTCCAAGGCATGGCCTTCTCGGCCATTACCTCCCTGTATACATTCCTCTCTGCTAGAGTTTTTGCTTCAGGTTTTTTGTCGGATAAATTTGATATAACGAATGGCACACGACAGGGCTGCCCATTGTCCCCTCTGATTTATGACCTCTGCGCAGAACCTCTAGCTAAACATATTAGTTAGTCTTCAGAAATTTCTGCTATCACAATAAATAAGAAAGTCCATAAAATAAGCCTGTATGCGGACGACATATTAATTATGTCTCAGAACCCAGAAACCTCAGTTCCAGCTCTGCTTGACTTATTGGACCGGTATGCGCAGATATCATATTACAAACTAAACATTTCTAAATCGATCATTCTACCGATCGATTGCCCTTCCTCTCTCAGGCAACAGATGTCCCAAATGGATTTTCTTTGGTCCACCTCATGCACCATTTATCTTGGTGTTCAGATTTACCCAGATATTGGCATGACAATAGAAAAGAATCTATTAAACCTTAGTGATGTCTTAACAGAAGAAATAACTAGGCTCAACAAATTTCAACTGTCATAGCTTGCATGTATTAACTTAACAAAAATGTTAACAAAAGATGTTATTGCCTAAATTCCCTTATATATCTAGATCTCTGCCCTTCCTGTTTCCTAAGGAACTCCTAACCAAACTACAGAATCAGCTCATTCGCTTTATTTGGAATCAGAAAAAACCTAGAGTGCAAAAATTACACCTCTATAGGAAAACTAATAGGGGAGGCCTCTCTGTTCCGAACCTTCTACAATATAAAGTAGCTTCAGTGTTAGAGCCACTCTCGTTATATTGGTGCTCTACTAAGTCCCAGCATTGGCTGACCCTGAAAAACTCCACTATCCCCAGAGGCACTTTTAGAGATTATTTAATAGCAATGTTGTGTGGTTGGAGACCTCCGGCACTGCTGTTATCGACCTTATCTCATGCAGTGATTGTGTGGCGTAAACACATAGTTTTGGAACGAAAAGTCCTTATCTCCAGAACTAACTGCCCACTTTCGGTACTTTATTGTTTGGCACCGGATATACCTATTCACCTGTGGATAAATTTAGGGATTCGCTCACTAGGAGAGCTTATGCATGGACACCAATTTTGTTCATTTGAGGAAATATGTAATCGTCTCCCCATTCCCCGCAGTCAATTCTTCTTATTCTTACAAATTAGACATGCTGTCCAAGCGCTGGAATGGCCTGTAAGTTTTAGCCAATCCTCTCCCTTTCATACAATGCTATGGAAATGCTCTGTGACCAAGCACGGTCTCTCAGCTGCATATCAAACCCTACTTGACGCTGAGACCTTAGACAAACCAGGTTATGAAATACGCTGGGAGAATACGTTGGGACAAGTTTTCTCTCCAGAGTGCTGGTCTCAAGCAATGAGTGTCATGAGTAGGCACTCTAGTTGTGCCAACCATCTAGAAATAAGTAGAAAGATATTACTGAGATGGTATTTGACGCCAACGCGAATGGCCTATGTGCATCCGGAACACTCTGATCTTTGTTGGAGGCAGTGCGGGCATAAAGGCTCTCTGCTACACCTGTGGTGGAATTGTCTAGTTGTTCGTCCCTTATGACGTAGAGTGGAAAAACTACTGCAGCAACTCATCCATACGGAATTTTCCCTTCTTCCCAAACAAGCCCTATTAGACCTATCTTATCACACCATCCCATCTGATTTCCACACAGTTCTTGCACATGTGCTAATCGCGACACGGTTCACAATAGCAGGAAACTGGAAGTCACCAACTACCCCCTCCATTGAAAAGATCATAAATAGAGTAAACAACCAATTCATTCTGAAACTAGTCTTATCGTGCCTCCACATAAAGTAGCCAAAATTAGGGATAGATGGTTTCCCTGGACAGATTCCATTTATTATAACTAGGGATTTGTGGCTCCTACTCTTATTGTAAGAAGAATTAAAGCCGAATAGTGTACTTAACACTGTGGTTACCGAAATCACCATCACGAAGTAATGTACAAGCGCAGTTGAAAAACCAAATTCTGTTTCTGCATGTCTTTTCCTGAATGATGCCTGCACCTTGATTTCTTATTATTTTATTTGTTTTTAATTTTTTTTTTCTCTTTCCTTTGGATTCTGCAACATGACATGTTTTGTTAAGTTATTGTTTCTTCAATTCCTGTTCCCTTCTTGGTTCAGATAACATTTGTAATCTGTTATATAACCTGCTATTGTGATGCTTGCAACTGTTGTATTATTATCTGCTCAATAAACACTTCTTTGCTTTAAAAAAAAATATACAGGCCCAGTCAGCATAGAAAGCTGAGTCAACTAGTTTCACTTTCAATTTACACAGCTCAAGGGGAGTAAGATTTCAGGCAGCCAATCACAACACAGGGGACATGTCCCATCCAGGGGACGTGTCCCAACAGGGCTGAACGAAATATCAGGCAGCCAATCACATAAAAGGAGGCATGGCCGGACCACTTGCTGCGGAAATAGCTATAGACGCACAGATTCGCTCATATATGCTATACTAAGTGATTTAGGTAATACAAACCAAATGCAAAAGTGCTTATTTTTACTGTCCCCATCATTAAAGATATGATCTTTGCAGTGAGAAAACCCCTTTAGGGCTCCTATGTGCATGAAGCTGCTGTAAAGTATCTCTCTGACTGTTGTTAAAAGCAGTGCAAGTAAGAAATGGTATCCCCACAAGCAGGGGCGTAACTAGAGAAGCCAGGGCCCCAAAGCAAACTTTTGGATTATACCACCAGAACACGACCACAAATTACCACCAAATAGTGACTGAATAATACCCCTACACTATTACTGATCAGGCTACAAAGACCAATACTGTCAAATAATAAATAATAAAAATATAATAATATATTGACCATATAGTGGTATATATTAGTGTACACAGGCTCTGCAGACTGTATATAACCACCATACAGTGACCATATAGTGGTAGATAACAGTGTACACAGGCTCTGCAGACTGTATATTACCTCCATACAGTGACCATATAGTGGTAGACACCAGTGTACACAGGCTCTGCAGACTTTTAATAACCCCCCATACAGTGACCATATAGTGGAAAGACACCAGTTTTAAAACAGGCTCTGCAGACTGTATAATTACCCCATACAGTTACATATAGTGGTAGACACCAGTGTACACAGGCTCTGCAGACTGTATATTACCTCCATACAGTGACCATATAGTGGTAGATAGCAGTGTACACAGCCTGTGCAGACATATAAGTGATTACAGTGTAGTTACATCTTGTGACTCGCAGGTGACGTTTCTCTGACCAGTCATTGACTTTCTCTTTTGTTCTGCATCCGGTCCAGTCCTCCATCATGATTGACATCTCCCGACCACTTGTCCCTGCAGATTTAGACACAAATATTCTTAAAATCCTGACTTTTCCCAAGCACCCTGCCCCGCCTGGCTATATGGGGTCCATTTAGGCGGGCAGGGTTTAGATCGGAAAATATGCGGCTCCAAATAGGAAAGGGGTTTTAGGTACCAATAGAGTGCCCATTTAGGCAGGCAGGGTTTAGGTACTATAGGGAAGCCATACAGGTAGACAGGGGTTAGGTGGGCTATAGGGGCCATATAGGTAGGGTTTAGGTAGCTAAAGGGGCCCCCTATAAGTAAACAGGCAGGCTTGTGGAGGTATTTCAGGCAGGCTTTTTTGGGGTATACGGCAGCATGTGGGGGTTACGGCAGGCATTTTGGGGGTATACGGGAGGCATGTGGGGTATCGGCAGGCATGTGGGAGTATACAGCAGGCATATAGGGATGTACAGGCAGGCATATAGGGGTGTTTAGGCAGGCATATGGGGGCTGTATAGGCAGGCATATGGGGGCTGTATAGGAAGGCATATGGGGGTTGTATAGGCAGGCAATAGGGGCCCGTATAGGGAGGCATATGGGGGCGTATAAAAGGGAGGGCAAAAATAGGGGGCTGTATAGGCAGACAGGCATATAGGGGGCTGTTAGGCAGGCAAGCATATAGGGGGCTGTATAGCAGGAGGCATATAGGGGGCTGTATAGGCAGGCATATAGGGGGCTGTATAGGCAGGCAGGCATATAGGGGCTGTATAGGCAGGCAGGCATATAGGGGGTATAGGCAGGCATATGGGGGGTAAAGGCAGGCATATGGGGTTGTATAGGAAGGCATATTGGGGGTAAGGCAGGGATTATGGGGGTATAGGCAGGCATATGGGGGGTATAGGCAGCATATGGGGGGTATAGGCAGGCATATGGGGGTATAAGGCAAGGGGGCATATGGGGGTGTTTTAGGCAGGCATATGGGGGGTGTATAGGCAGGCATATGGGGGTAAAAGGGGATAGGCAGGGATTGGGGGTATAGGCAGGCATATGGGGGGCAAAAAGGCAGGCATTGGGGGGGTATAGGTAGGCATATGCGGGGGTATAGGTAGGCATATGGGGGGTATAAGCAGGCATATGGGGGTATAGGCAGGCATATGAGGGAGTATAGGCAGGCATATGGGGGGTAAAGGCAGACATATGGGGGGTATAGGCAGGCATATGGGGGGGGGTATAGGTAGGCATATGGGGGAGTATAGGTAGGCAAATGGGGGGGTAAAAGGTAGGCATATGGGGGGTATAGGCAGGCATATGGGGGGTAAAAGGCAGGCATATGAGGGTATAGGCAGGCATATGGGGTAGGTAAAATAAGAAATCACTTACTCATCTCGGTCCACGCTCCCCCGATGCGCCGTTCGCTCGTGTCTGCTGCTCTCCCTGCATCCTCTGTGCTCACCGCGGGCGGCGCGGTGATGTGACGTCACCGCGCGCGCTCACGTGACCACAGAGCGTCGGCAGGGGAAGTAGCAGAGCGGAGCGATCGGCGCTCCGTTCTGCTAGCTCCAGCCAGCGCTGCCTCTGTACGCTCGGGCCGGAGGGCCCGGGCGTTCAGAGGGAGTATGCGCCGGGCACCGCAGCTCCCCGCCCGCCGCAGTGAACTGTTAAGTTCACTGCCGGGGGGGCCCAGGAGCGGCATTACCGGGGTAGCGGATGCGGTAGCAGCTGCCCCGGGGCCCCCCTAAGCGCAGGGGCCCCGTAGCAACTGCTACCGCTGCTACGCTTGTAGTTACGCCCCTGCCCACAAGCATATATAGATGACTGAATTGAGAGATATACAATCAGAAAATAAAATAAAAGAATATGAATCAGGGTCTTGCTTTAATTAGTTTAAAAAAATTGGTGACAGATTTCTTTTAAGAGAACTTTGCTGTAGTTATCAGAAGGGGTTTGGGTCGTAAGACCCTCCCCAATACCTCAAATGCCCTAAAATGAGCATAACAACAATTTTTTTCCAAGGTTTTTTCTCTTTACACAAACCATTAACAAAAACAGCAATTGTTTAGGGCGGCCTATTTTATTTAAGGGTGCAAGGATCATTTATAATTGAACACCCCCAAAAGGTGAAATGTTTACCCCACTAATTGGCCCGAAACCGGGCAACCCCCAAACTATCCTACTTTTTAAATTGTGTTCCAAAACCTGCCTGCCCTACCCCCCGCGGAATTAAGTACAAAGTGCTTTTTTAAATTACATTTTGTACAGTATTTGCTATGCAATTACTATGAGGCCATTGGGTACATGTGAACATAATCTAACATGGTAACAAGCCAGAAAACCTATAAAAATGTTACATAATTTTAGTATAATCAGGTTATAATGTCACTCACTTTCCGCAAGGGCATACAAAAAAATTATCTCTAGGGAAGGGCGTTCACACCATTGATATACAGTAAGCAAAAGTATGCACACCAAATACACATGAACATGCATGGACTTGCCAGATTAAACTAAGTATCTTTTGATAGGGGGCAAAATTAGAAAAATTATTAACTTTTTTTCAGGGGTTTAAAATTTGGGGAAAATTTTTGGGCCCCGTATTTCGTCCGTACTGCACTCAATAGGGGCCCGGGAGAAAAAACTTTTCCTATAAAAAATTTAAACTTTTGCCCCTCCCCCTGCTGTACAATACGACCCCGGGGGGGAAATAAGTGACATGTTAATTAGGCTAAGTTCACACGGCATAATTGCGGGGCCTAATTACGCTCCGAAAATACATCCCAATTTAAGCCAGGGTAAAACCATCCCTTTAATTTTTAACCCCTTTAAATTTATTTTATTTAATATAAAAGTGCCACTTTCCGGGACTTTAAAACAATTTTGGGGCTTTTTTGGTTTTTAAATTAAAAAAGTAATAACACCATATTGCACATCTATAATATTCCTATGCAAATAATACTGCCATTCAGTACTTATTTATATGACTCTATATAGCATACAAGGACATGCAACCACATGTGCACTTAAATAATGTTGCCATAACGTATAAAATTAAAGTCTGAAAACTTGTTTTTTGGTCTGATTCTTAGGGTCCATCTACACGGTAAGCATTTCCAGTCAGTTTTTGACATGGTTTCGGATATTCAAATCCATCAATTGTAAAACCATTAATTGAAAATCGGAGTTGTAGTCTAGACGACTCGGATTTTCTTGAAGTTGGATTTCAAAACCGCCATTTTTATGAAAAACTTGGAACATGTTGATTCTTTCCCCCTCTTTGTTTAGGAAAAAAAACCCCATAAAAAACCCTTTATATGTTGGCCCCGTTTTCCAAAAACCTAAAATAGTAAATGGGGCCCTTGTTTTTTTCCCTTTAACTAAAAAAAAAACTGCCTAAAATCCACTTTGGGAAAAACCATATCAAAATTGAGATGGGCGAATTTTTTTTAAAAACGAAGGGACTTCTTTTAGAATTTGGGAAAACTTCGGGTTTCTGAACGAAGTCGAAGTTTGGGGTACTTCGCGATAAAGAAAGGCTTTTGATTGAAAAATTTTGGGGAGCACATGGCGTTACAAAGGGGCAAAGAACTCTGGGAGGAAGAAGGGGGATTGCCTGATGAATGTGTAGGGGAAAGAAGCCCAAAAGAGGGCCAGTGGGTTTTTTGTGACGGGCCCCTGCACTTTTTAATTCCGGGCGCTACGCTGGGAGCTATATTTCTCTCATTGTAAATGAGTTTGGGGAAAGGGGCTGCCGCGGTGTTTTGATAGTGATACTAAAGGGAAATCATTTTTATAAAAGCGGGTTTTTGGGGGGTGTCACAGCTTGTCTCAGGATGCTTCTTTATGTTTTAAATTTTGATTTTGTGGGGTATTGGGGAAATTGAAAGGGGGGGGGGGGGGCCAGTGTGGTCCAATGCAGGGTGCAATAACATTTTAAAAGCTATCTGCCATAGCATATTTTAATAAACCAAGGGTTTCTTAGCCCGTTCCTTTTGTATTCATTTAAAGAAAAAAGGTTTTTACAATCCAAATACCCCTTCTTTTTTTGGGTTTTCATTTCTTTTGCGCAATTTTTAAAAACAGGGGTTAAATTTAAACCGGGTTTTTCTGCTTTTTGTGGTCACTAAAAGAAAAGTTCTTTTTCACCGCCCAAAAAGAAATTTTGCCTATAGCTAATTTCCCCAAAACCCAAAGTTAATTACAAGTTTTTCTGTTGTTTTCTAAACCCTAAAATACACGCCATTTTTAAAACCCCTTTCCAAAATTGGGGAATTTTTGGTTTTTCTCATTTCTTTTGCACAAATTTTTTTCCGGGGTTTTAAATTTAAAATTGTTTTTGCTGTTTGGTCATTTAAAAAAAAAACGTTTTTTTTCACCGCCCCAGAAGAAATTCCCGTTGCAAAAATTCTTTTCCCAAAAGGTTTTAAATTTAAACCTGTTTGTGCTTTTAATTCAGAAAAAAAAAAAACCCGAGCTTTTAAAAAAAGGCACATTTCAAATCAATTTTTCCTGCCATTTGTGGAGAGAAATTTATAAACCAAAGGGGTTTCCCAAAACTTGTTACTGGGTTTATTTGGGTCAAAAAAAAGGGTATGTATTTACATATACAGTTTTCTTTATCAAAAAAGTGTCTGTAACCCTTTTAGAAACAAACAGTATGTCAAAAAGGAGGGGGCAGGCTCTTCACCTGCGAGTGGCAAATGGCACAAACATTCCTGGAGAAGGCCCGGTCGCAGAAAAGCAAGGGGAGTCGCCCGCGGGGTTTACTCGGTAAGGCCACAACTGCCGCTGTCATCTAGCGGCCGTGTGTTGACCAGCAACCCAAGGGTTCTTGATTGGTTGACTAGGTCATCCACTTCCTTCCAGATGACATCTGACAACCCCAGCCAAGAGTCAGACACACCCCTTAGTTGGCACAATCCGCCTCTGTCCCCTCCGGTTCCCTCAGCCAGAGATCTACTATGTGGTCTGGGCTCAGCACCACTATATGGCGAGGATGAACAATTGGAGGAGGGCAGTCAGCAGCTACTTGGCAGCGAAGAAATGGGACCAATATCCCCTGCTTCTTGCAGTAGGCGGCAAAGTAGAGATGTGGAGAGTGGCATGGGAGGTCATGTTGTGAGGGGTCAGCCTCTGCATACCAAGACCGGTGATGAGGACAGCAGTGACGATGAAACACAAATCGATGATGATGTAGCCGACCGCAATTGGGAGCCGGGTGAAGCAAGGGCTTCATCATCGTCAGGAGAAGAGGGTGTCAGCTCGCGCGTCAGGCAGTGGCGCAGCCAGCAAGTGGGTTGTGTGGCCGTGAGTCAGCAGGGTAGCAGCAGTGTGAAGTCAGGAGCCAAGCGGCAACGGGGTAGAAAACCCGCTTCGCAGGTCCAAGAAATTAGCGGCACAGGGGCTCAGCGAGGCAGCGGTGGTAGTAGTAACTCAGTGCGGCGCGTTGGTGGTAAAATCAGCTACTCGGCGGTGTGGCAGTTCTTTGCTAAGACACCGGAGGACCCGAATATGGGTATATGTAGAATCTGTGGGCAGAAAGTGAAGCGTGGCCAGGGAGCTAAACGTTGGCCCATGGCCCTGCGTCAACCTATGCGCATCATCATCGGTGGCCTGGGAGAAAACGGGGGCTATATGTGGTGGTCCATCCTGCCCCCGCAGCAAGCAGCAGCTGCGCGCCAGTGGCACGCTGCCTTGCAGCCAGTAAAGGGGTTTCCACCACCTCTGCAGAAGGGAGCTGTTTCTCTTTGCCATCATCTCCCGGTCCAGTTTGCTCCTGCCCCTTTGCTACTCATGGCGCCAGCAGTCGTTCGGAGGCAATTGCAAAGAGAAAAACAGTATGCGTCCAACCATCCTAAGGTGCAGCAGCTGTCCAAGTTGTTGGTACTGCAGTCCCTCCCTTTCCATATGGTGGACTCTGCACCATTCAGAGAACTAATGGCTTGTGCCGAGCTGAGATGGAGAGTTCCAAGCCGTCATTTATTTTCCAAAAAGGCGGTCCAGCACTTCATAATATGTAGAAAAGAAGGTGGGCCTTGAGTTTAGATTTTTTCCCAAAAGTGCACGGCAGCGCGGACGTCTGGAGCTGTAACTACGGTCGGGGCCCAGTACATGTCCTTTAGGCCCCACTGGGTGAATGTGCTTCCTGCACAGGCACACCAACAACTTGGACAGGAGACGCCGCTTTCTCCTCCACGTTGTCAAACTGCGACTCCTGCGCCAATGTCCGCCTCCTCCTCCTCCTCCACCACCATCATCATCTCAGCCTCCACAAGTACTGCTCCATCATACCACATGTGTAGGGCACAGCGGTGTCATGCAGCAAGAAATCGATGTGTGGCTTTCTCCGCCGGGGCCAACTTGCAATCGGAAAAATGGAGTGGGACAATGGGAGTAGCATGTTGTCCGCGCTACACGAGGAGGGATGGGTCCATGTGCCTGCATGGCGCACGGGGTTCAATCTGGTTGTAAAAAAGGTTCCTGAAGTCTTCCACCGATCTTCAGAAGATTCTGAAAATGGCCAGGAAACTGTGCATGCACTTCATATATTCCTACAAAGCCAGGAACACCCTTCTCGAGTTGGGAGCGGCAGGGAAAGGCTTCCCCAAACACACTCTGATATGCGATGTTTCCACCCGTTGGAATTCCAGCCTGCACCCAAATTGGGACCCACTGTATGAACAGGGAAAGGCCATTAAAATTTTTGATGATCCAGGGGACAGGAGTACTCCCTGTGTAAAATTTGATGTAAGCCCGTGGCAGTCATGCGTTACACCCGCCATTTGTTGGGCCATTCGAGGAGGACGTTATTTGTCAGTCGCCAGGACTACGGGATGAATAACGTCATTCCACTGCTTCATGTCTGGAACAGATGCTGAAAAATTGTCAGGGCAGGGGACTGGAGACGTGGCGACGACATCTGCGGCCACATTTAGTCCGTGGGGACTGAAATGGGGGGAGGAGGAGGACATTTTGGGGCAGAAGCATTGTCTGGTGAAATGAGTGGATTTTCTACCAGGTGAAAGAGAGGAGGAGCAGGAGCAGCTGGAGGAGGTAGATGGGATGAGGAAGACGAGGCAGATGACCCCCAAGCACCGTGGCAGTATACAGTGGAGATGGAGGCGGGGACCCCCCTCGAAGTCATTTGTGGGATGGCCCGCAGCTGTGATTTCCCGGGGAAGTGACGTAAATGTCACCATCCAGCAGAGGGTGACTTCGGGTCTCCCCTTTGGACCTGTACCGGTTCAAAATGGACCTTTTTTCCCAGCTGTGAGGGGGGGCAAACTAAAATACTAAGGGAAATCCTCCCTTCGGGCCGCTGCCTATGTGGGGGCCCCTCCTTTAGGTCTGCCGGGGTTCTTCGCGCTCACGTACTACTACGCGGCTGGGGAGGAAGGTGGGGGGTAGGAGCAGTACCAGTCCATCAGCGCAACCTAAGTTGGAGTATTGAGGAGCTTCCTTCACCCGCCTGTGAGGAGGGCGTCCCAGCAGCAGCAGCAGGCCTGGGAGACCTGAAAACCAAAGGTCGTGGCCTACTTGGACAGCACTTGCCCCCCAGTTAGAAGATCCGCTGAACTATGGGCAGCCAAATGGATGTTGGCCCCAACTTGCCTTGTTTGAGTGGAGGAAACTGTCCTGCCCGGCCAGTGTGTGGCCAGAGCGGGGTTAGGCGGCGGGGGCCTGTTTTCCCCCAAGGAGAACCGCTTGTCCCGGGAAATGGGAACGATGATCTTTTCAAGAGAATCAGGCGTGGATAGCCGGTTTTCCAAAACCAAACCTTAGGCATCAGCTAATCAGCCATGCGCCCCCACCCAAACGTGTGGGGAAAAGAGCTGGGTTCAAACTATGCCTCAGCCACTTTCTGATGCCGCCCCCCGCCCGTGCCAAATTGCTGCCATTTCTCCATCTGCTACCCCCATTTTACGGGGGTGGGTTTTCCACCCACCCCCAACTGTCATTGTGCCCCCTTTATGAATCTGCTGCGCTGCTGTTTGGTGCTGCCCTGCCCCCCACACTTTTCTTGTGCCCTCTGTGGCCTATATGTTTTTTTCCACCCAGAATGTAATGTGACTCTTGACCTCATGTGCTGCTGCTCACCTCCCCTCTCGTGATTGTGCCCCTCTTGGCCAAATCCCGTTTTTTCCACTCCCGAAAGTCATTGTGCCACTCTCTGCCTCTGCTGCTTTCTGCCGTACTCTACTTCTGTCATTTTGCCCTCTGTGGTACTCCCGTTTTTGCCCCTCCGAAAGTCATTTTTGCAAATCTCTGACCTCATGCTGCTGTGGTCACTCCACTTCTGTCATTGGCCCCTTGTGGTTTTGTTTTGCCCCTCCAGAATGTATTGTCACTTTGAAAAACCATGCAAATGCTGGGGAAGCTGCCGTGCCCTACACACTGTCCATTGTGCCACTCTGACCTCGCTGCTGCTGCCGTCACCTCCACTCTTTTTCTTGTGCCACTCTGTGGAGTACTACTTTTTGCCCCTCCAAATGTATTGTCCACTCTTAAACCTATGTGCTGCTCCCGTGACCCCCACTTTTGTCATTGTGCCACTCTGTGGCCTATTTTGTTTTGCCCCCTCCAAATGTATTGTGCCACTGTTTTCCCTCATGCTGCTGCTGGGCAGTCCCGGGGGCCTACACACTCTGTCATTGTCCCACTTTTTGACCTCATGCTGTGTGTGGCGCTCCCGTGACCTCCCATCTGTCATTGTGCCTTTTGGGGCCCTACTCCTTTTTTTGCCACCCCCCGGAAGTCTTGTGCCCTCTCTGACCTTTGTGCTGCTGTGGTTTTGGCCGTGACTCACTCTGTGTCATTGTCCCACTCGTGGCCTATCTGTTTTTGCCCCCTCTAATTGTGTCTTGTATGTTGACTTCATGCTGTTTGTGGCTGCTGCCTGACCTCCACACTTGTCTTGTGCCTCTGTGGCCTATTCCTGTTTTTCTCTCCAAAATGTATTGTGCCACTTCTGATCTATGTGTGCTGTGGCTGTGCCGTGCCCTACACCTGTGTCATTGTGCCCTCTGGGGCCTACTCCCTTTTTGCACCTCCAGAATGTTTTTGTGCCACGCTTGCCCTCATGCTGTGTGGCTGCTGCCGTCCCCTCCAACTCTGTCACTGATGTTGCCAACTGAGCTTCAGTTTTTTTTTTCGGTTTTCGTTGCCATAACTTTATCAGGTACTTTCCCCCGTTTCAGTTTTTTGGTATTTTTTGCCCCTTTTAAGTGCCGGGAATTTTTTATGTGAAGCGTTCAAAGAGCGGGGTAGTCATCTGCGTTCATACTAAAAAAAACATTGTATGAAGCCCAAAACCCAAGCTCCCTCGAAAAATTTTAAGCAGGCACAATTTCTACCACCCTGCAGGTCTGGCAGCTGGAAATAGTGTTTTTTAAAGGATTGTCCCAAAGAAATTGGAAAACGACACAAATTTTTCGGGAAAATTCGAAAAGTCACCGAACGAATTTTTGAGAACTTGCCACCCTTAATCAAAATGTCTCGGTTTTGGGGTTTCAGAATCCACTGAGTTTTTTGAGTGTATATATCCTTACAGTTAGAAAAAAAGGAATCTCTGCCAGTTGAGAAGCGTAACTGTTATCTACAAATTTCATTCATTTTTTTTTATATTGTTTTTGACCTTTTTTTCAATTTGCAGGAGATGATTTAGAGATCTATGCTATTTAGGAAAAGTACTGTGTCATAAGTCATACTGGTTCATGGGGTTTTGTTGCTCATATTTGCTTTTTGGATAGACTGTCCGTAATGGACTGGTGCTAATTTTGGTTCTTATATTTTAAACTGTAGGACTAAACAATAGATTATACAATCTGTGTTTCAACTATTTTTAATGAATTATAATTAAATATGTGTAACTCTAAATAAATACTGCAGCCATTTTTACTCAAGTTTATCGGTGCCCTTTTTTATTAGAAGTGTTATTTATTACTCTGATTGTCCAACACAAGGGGTGTCTACTATTAGCCAAAAAACTCATGGGACAAATGAGTCCTCTTATAATTAAATAAGTATTCCCACAGAAATCTCTTTCATTCCAGTGAAGCACAGTTGATAGGGAGAGGGCTAATGAAGCAGGAAAAATTAGCTTTAAAGCAGAGACGAGTAATTTTCAGAGGACAACCTTCCCACCTTAGTTATTATTGTGCTGTTTATCTGAGTTTTTTCTCACTCTTCTTTGGGCAGACAAATTGTCGACACTAGACTAATCCTAACTCTGGTCTTACTGCTTTAGTGTGAAGCTTTTAGCAGTGGGTTATAGAATTTGTGGTTGCATATAGTGATGAGCGATTACGTTGACTATCGTCATCGGGTCGATAGTCGATATCGGCAATTATCAATAAGATATCCGATAGTCGATAATAGATTATCGCCGATGACCATTAAAGTCTATGGGAGAGGAACAACACCTTCATTCTTACACCCAAACAGGGATGGAGAAGCTGGAATTAACATCCACAACAGCAAACTGTATACGTGCTACATCTTAGGCAAGACAATTAGGTTATAAAAGCCACAGAAAAAAAATCACAGACCATTCACTATCCCTGCCTTGCACCACAGCATGACCCTTAAACCTGCATGACCCACAAATTAAAAAGTGCCAGAAGGCGGTATGATTTGAACACATCATTTTACTTGAACTGGACATTGAATATCCCTGTCCTGGAACGCAGCATGAGCCCCAAACCTGCATGACCCCAGATTAAAAAGTGCCGGAAAAAGGAGTCTTTCAACCACCATTTTAGTTGAACTGGACATTGACTATACCTGTCCTGGGCCACAGCATGAGCCCCAAACCTGCATGACCCACAGATTAAAAAGTACTGGGAAAAGGAGTCTTTCAACCACCATTTTAGTTGAACTGGACATTGACTATACCTGTTCTGTACCACAGTATGACCATTAAACCTGTCTGACCCACAGATTAAAAAGTGCAAGAAAAAGGAGTCTTTGAACCACCATTTTAGTTGAACTGGACATTGACTATACCTGTCCTGGACCGCAGTATGACCATTAAACCTGTCTGACCCCCAAATTAAAAAGTGCCGGGAAAAGGAGTCTTTGAACCACCATTTTAGTTGAACTGGACATTAACTATATCTGTCCTGTACCGCAGTATGACCATTAAACCTGTCTGACCCACAGATTAAAAAGTGCTGGGAAAAGGAGTCTTTCAACCACCATTTTAGTTTCACTGGACATTGACTATACCTGTCCTGGGCCACAGCATGAGCCCCAAACCTGCATGACCCCCACATTTAAAAAGTGCCGGAAAAAGGAGTCTTTCAACCACCATTTTAGTTTCACTGGACATAGACTATCCCTGTCCTGGGCCACAGCATGACCCCTAAACCTGTTTGACCCACAGATCACAAAGTGGCACTATGCTATTTTGTACAGTGACTCTCATTTAGTATATTTTTTGGTAACTGACATTTGTTTACAGAATTTATTTAGGGAAGTTTTATTTATAGTTTTACATTATTACCATTTTGCTTTTTTTTTTCAAGTGTGATAACATACAACATACACCCCTCGCTGTAGTTTTTAAAGGTATTTTTTACTCGTGTAGATATGTTAATTCGTCTGCACACCCCATAAATAATACAAATGTCATAATCATCCCCAAAACACTTCTTAGTGGAAACTTTTTCCCCCCTGGACAGACCCCCCTGGAGATAAAATGAGCGACCCCATAGTGACTTCAGCCCCAAAAATTTTAAAGACTCAAATTGGCAATTTGTGTCCACCCTAGCCCCCCTTTTTGACACTACTTAACCTCAAAAATCACCTTTTTAAAAATCTGTTTTTTTTAGAAAAATTTGAAGTTCCTGTTTGCCCCTAATGGGAGAGCCAGGGCTGCCGTCACCATTGTTAACAGGGAGGTCCACTGCAGATTACAGGGGGTGCGGTGAGAACCGGGTATTGCTCTATTAACACGCGGGTTCACAGCCGGACCAATTTACATTTGGGTGCGGTAAGCCCAGGCTGGCGTCCGCATTATTAAAAAAGGTAAAATCCCCTTATAACGCAGCAACAAAAACAGTCGGCTGAAGCAGAGTGCGGAAGGGGAAGTGGGGGTAAGACCTCCACCTCCTCAGTAAACATGAAGCCCTGGGTAGCGCTTGCCCCCCCGTAGGGTGGGACCAATTGAGCTCACTTGGAAAAACTGGTGGTTAACGCCCCTTTCCCACCCAGGTGCCCTTTTTCTTGGGGCATTCTTTTTTTTTTTACTTAACGTGCTGGGGGAAATTGTCTTTGTATTTTGTTCTCTGTCTGTGCTCCTACTCCATGTCCTTGAAAACCTACTCTGGTCAAATTTTTGTACCTCCTTGTACAATCAGAGGAATTTTTTTACCAGTATTTTGTAAAAGAAGTTTTTAGGGTTTAATTCTAGAAAACACTTTTTTAAAAAAATGGAATCCCACCGCTTTTGTTTCTCTTTTTTTTTAAATTTTATTAAATGGGTTTTTAATACAGGGATTGAAAAGCTATGTTAAAAATCTTTCAAAAAAAGTCATTTTCAATATTGTCCATTAAAAAGGGCCACCTATTTTGTTTTTAAAACCCTCACCCTTAGCCACTCTTTACAATTGTGAAAAACAAATGTCTGTTAGAAAAACAATTTTTTTTAATAATTGGACTTTTAGTTGCTGCATTCACAGCAAAATGCCCCAAAATTAAAAACATGACCCATGAGCCACTTTTTACAATTGGAAGAACAAAATTCGTTAAAACAATTTTTTTTATTAGGGGCCTGTAGTAAGCTGCATGTCACAGCAAAAGCCCCCAAAAATTCAAGCATGCCCTTGAGCCCCTTTGGACAATTTAGCTGTGGTCTTGGGCCCAGGTCTGGGGCCAAAATTTTACGTGCCCAAATTTCTAAGGGGGAATTTAGAATGGGAAAACCCCAGAAATTATCCCTGAATTGAGCCCAAGGGCAGAAGGGGGCAGGGGCTTCGCCTTTTTGTAAATTGCTAACCCAAAAATT
>JAODAL010051886.1:0-26379 GCA_025379985.1 Phyllomedusa bahiana | reverse complement strand
ACCCATTTTTGGGACTGAGGCAATCCAGTCACAGCCGATCTTGCTACATTTTTGCAGGAGTTCCACAGTGTCTTCGAAGATCCTGCCTGCGCCTCTTCTGCCGAGACCGCCTTGTTGAACCTGCAGCAAGGGATTTTCTCCGTAGGAGACTACGTCGTGAAATTCCACACACTGGCTTCAGAATTAGCTTGGAACCACGCAGCATTGTGCACCACGTTCAAGAAGGGCCTCCCCATCAAGATTAAGGATGTCCTCTCCACCAAGGACCTTCCGTCTTCTTTAAGTGAGCTCATCCACCTGGCTACTCGAATTGACATACGTTTCTCGGAGAGACGAGAGGAGCTCCGTCAAGAATGTGAACCGGTCCGGACACGTCGTCTACTCCATCTTGCATCGGTGTTCCCTCAGTCTCTACTGCCTCCATTGCAGCCAGCCATCGAAGAGGCCATGCAAGTGGACAGAGCCCACCTAACTCCGCAAGAACTTATACAATGACATGAGGAGAACTTGTGCCTCTACTGTGGCAGCCCTGAACATCTCTGTAGGGGTTGTCCGCTCTGTCTGCTACGTCCGGGAAACGTGTGCACCTAGGCTTCGTGGGAGAGGCGTCCCTAGGTGTGAGCAATCCCTCTCCACGGCTCATGCTACCGGGTCTGATGCTGGTAACATCATGGGAAAGTCTAAAGAAATCATCCAAGATTTTAGAAAGATAATTGTGGACCTGCAAAAGTCTAGTTCTTCCTTGGGTGCAATTTCGAGATACCTGAAGGTGCCTCATTCATCTGTACAAACAATTATGCGCAAGTACAATCAAGATGGTAATGTACAGCCATCAAACCTCTCAGGAAGGAGACGGGATCTGTGTCTCAGAGACAAACGTGCTTTGGTCAGACATGTGCATATCAACCCAAGAAAAAAAAGCAAAAGACCTTAAGAAGATGCCGATTGAAGCTGGTAAGATAGTGTCATTATCCACAGGGAAACGAGTACTGAGTCAACATGGGCTGAAAGGTTACTCTGCCAGGAAGAAGCCATTTCTCCAAAAGAAACATATAAAAGCCAGATTATGTTTGAACAAAGACCTACATTTTTGAAGACATGTTCTGTGGTTTGACGAAACATAAATTTAACTGTTTGGCCATGATGACCACTGTTATTATTTGGAGGAAAAAGGGAGAAGCTTGGAAGCCTAAGAACACATTCCTACTGTGAAACACTGGAGTGGCAGCATCATGATGTGGGATTGTTTTGCTGCAGGATGGACTGGTGCACTTCACAAAATAGATGGTATCATGAGGAAAGAAGATTATGTGGCAATACTGAAGCAACATCTCAAAACATCAGCCAGAAAGTTAAAGGTGGGGCAGAAATGGGTCTTCTAAATGGACAATGACCCGAAGCATACTGCCAAACAGTTTACAAAGTGGCTTAAAGGGGTTGTCTCATTACAAAGAATAGCTTTCAAATTGTAGGGAACACAAAATAAAGACATTTTCCAAATATATTGCTTTGTTCATCTGTTTTCCTTAAGGAGATACAAGTGAATTTATCACCTCCCTGGCTATTTCAGTTCCCTCAGTAACCGACCTGTGTACAGCTCTCCCCCCTGCTGTTTGTTCTATGTGATAGCAGTGAGTGACACTGTCGCAGTCATCACACAGGTAGCGGCAGCCTCTGTGCTGCTGGGCAGTAAAAAGCTTGATTTATCTCAAGTAAACAGCACTGTAATTAGGGCTTTTGTTGGAGGGATCAGATAAAAAGTCCTGTTAGTAGTTTCAGAAGCTTCTGAGCTAATCTGAACTAATTAGCAACTGAAAGCACAGGGCTGGATACACCATGGAGTTTATGCAAATTTCAGTCAGTCTGAACCAGGAAGTGACAGAGTATTTCATTCATGCAGCCTATGAAACTCTGTAGGGAGACAACTCCTTTAAGGATGTTTTGGAGTGGCCATCACAAAGCTCTGATCTCAATCCTATTGAAAATTCATGGGCAAAGCTGAAAAGGCTCATTTAAAGCAGTTCTGTGAGGAGGAATGAGCCAAAATACTTATCAACTATTGTGAGATGCTTGTGGATGGATATCCAAAACATTTGACGCAAGTCATACAGTTTAAGGGCAATGCTATAAAATACTAATGAAATGTATGTAAACTTTTGACTTTGCAGAAAGTAATAAAAATGCCTTAAACAATTCTCTCTCATTATTCTGGCATTTAGCAAATATAAATAATTTTGATTCCTAATTGACGTGAAACGGGTAAGGTTTATCCTGATTTCATGGCAGATACTGAGAAAAACATGCATATGTGTCTTTTTATATAGTGTATTGTAAGCGTTCACATGTGTTCGGCCGCCATCTTGACCCGGCCTGTGGGACACTCGCACTCTGGGATCGCCGCTTTGGTAAATGGAACAGCAGGTCGACACAGGTTTCTCATTAAATCAGGTCTCCGCCAGCTTTATTCTTCAATACAGTGAAAATATATACAGCATCCAAAATAAATCCTAGGCCGTCCAGCCACTATCTAAACTTACAGAGAGTCCCTCTCTAGCAGTGGTCTGAGCCTACCACCCAGCCCCACAAACCTGCAATCACACTGTACAGGATAGCCCTTGGGTCTGACTTCTCTCAAGCCTGGGGGGGAAAGCACCCAGGATACTCTCCTAGGCAAGGCCTGCACACGTCCTCCACTGACTGTGAGCCACACTCCCCCTCTGATATACTGAAGACCAGACTATTTAACAGACCTCTAAGGTGGATAAGCAGCTGAGACTCTACTAATTACCACCTGAGTAAAATTTAAATCCTGGTTACTCTTGCCATTCTGCTGACCTTCCTCACTGACAGCCAGCAACTTGGTAACCCATAACTTGGAACTCAGCTGCTGCAGAACATCTAGTGGCAGAGATCTTCTAAGGTCGCACCGCCACAGTATGTACACTTCTCGTTTCAACTGTATGTCATAAACTACTAATCAGTCATAATAGGCACAACAAGCTAGCCAGTACAAGACTAAGACAACGCAATTGATGCATTGGTGTGACGTGATGTGATAGGTATAATTTTCAGCTTCTAAATTTGCAGATACTGGTGGGGTAAAGGCTGCAACACTATATAAATGCAACACAACAAGGAATTAGTCATTTTAAATTTTTTAAAACTAAGCTATGTAATTTGTTGAGACTTTTGTTACATAGCTGGGCCACAGACTTATCCATTGAGTGCTGCATGCGGCCCTGGGGTTACAAATTTGACATGCCTGACTTAGACAGATGTCAGGGTGTACTAGGCTTTGGTGGCCTTTAGTGAATTGGAGAAACATGTGTAAACAAGGGGCCGACTATCACCTACTGTTGTCAGTTCTGAACGCTGACTTATTGTTGATATTTTTCTTTCTATTGTCTCCTCGATTCTGGGAACAGAACAGCATCTGAAGGAGAAATTCTAATTTTGTGCAATTTTACATCTGACCTGCTAGCATTTTGTAAGGATAAAGTGAACAGCTTTTGGAATCCAGATGAATCAGCACCAGCTTATATATCCTGGGGATAAAAGTCTATGCCGCCCAGCTGTGCGATTCCAGAGCCAGCTGGATTCGTGTACAGCAGATAGAAGCATCTGCGACTCCTTCTGTGCACTCATCAAATAGCGTCGCACAGAACTTGCACTTCACACCTTCTCAATGCCCAAGGTGTGTGTTTGTTGCCTGGTGCAGATATAAACTTGCTTATTCCGGGAGCTCCCAGCACGGATTTCTGTCTTCACTGCTCTAGATGTTGTACGACAACTCCTCCGGGCTGTAATATTTATCACACTGTAATCTAATTTGTAGACATATAATCCAGACAGATGTACCCACGTAGGAAGAGTCGGTTAATACAGTGAAGTTGTTAGAACAGCTTTTCTTCTCCATTTATGTCTGTTTTAACTTTTTTCTTTTTAGAGGGACTGATAAAATGGAGATGGCAAAAGTATGAGCTCCCAAATTGCTTGTGCAGACGTCACATGTTTGCTACTTAGGTCATAACAAGGCCTTGTGTACATGACTATATGTTGTGTTCACAAACCGTTAGGGCTTTAAATAACTTGTGTGTTGTATGTAACTGTAAAATATATATAAAGAATTATATAGAACAATGGAGTAATAAGCGATCCCACAGAACACCATAAAAGTGCAAAGAACTCATGCAGTGCCCTATGAAACACCATATGGAAGTACAGTACATGAAAATCTGTTACCATAGAGAGGGCAATATACTAGCACAAGGGACTGAAATGGTACTCATATGGAGCAATAATCAAAGAACACAGAATTGATACTCATCAAATAGAAACACCCTGCAGTAGTATACAGATCATGGTACCCATCAAAAACACAGTGTTAAATGAAATTGTACAAGTGCAGGAATCACATCTGTATTAGAAGTTGTACAGTAGTGAGATTTTTTACAGTTGTCTGGATTGAGGATCAATTTTAGGGGATAAATGAATATTTCACCTAGTCTACATCACACCCGTCAGAAAATCAGTTCACAGTACATTATGCTCACCATGAGGATGCATTGGAGAATATCAGTTTAAAATGATTGAGATATGCTTTTGACACAACTAAGAGAATAATAGGCAAATTAATTGTCTCATTGTATTCTAAGGACTAATCAGCAAAATTGCAAATCTGGTGATGCTAGAAATTTGAAAAATTCACTGACCCACTGAAACACAAGTCTAAGGATTGGTTCGCATATGCTTTGAAGGTTCCATTTGGAATCTCTGTCAAATGTCCTGTCGGAAATTCTGGAAAAAATAGTGCAGCAAGTTGTACTTTTTTCCCATCTAAACAATGGACACTGTAGCAGAAACCTGACTGACCCATTGTAATGCATAGAGTCCGTCGGGTGCCACTGGTGTCCGTTGTAAAATGGTATCCACTCTGAACAGAATCTCCAACACAGATGTGAACCAAACCTTAGTCCTATTAGCAATAATTAGAGATGACCGAATCAATTCTAACAAAGTGGAATTTGTTTAGAATTTCAGGACAAATTCAATTTTGAATGAAGCCAAAGTTCATGACAAGTTGTGGTAAAAAATCAAAATGGTGCAGCAATGGGTGAATGGGGCAAAGAAACCATGGGGGGGAAGAAAAAAACCCTCGTGACGTGCAGAATGAGCCAATGACAGCAAGCCAGCTTCTGTGATGACACCCCCATAAAATAGGGCAGCCATTTTAAACCCCTCTGCCATTGTCAATGTGTCTGTACCACAACATCTCTCTGTACAGCAATAGATTGCACTCTGTGCAAAATATTTTGATTTTAGAGTTGTGGAGTGAAATACCTTTCAAATCCAGGTGTGTGTCATATACCCCCCTGTTCCTGAACCAGGGTTTTTCATTTTGCGATATTGCATGTTTTGGGGCAGGGGGGTTAATTTTTTCAATATTGTGGGGAACTCCAGTGTGTGTATTTCCACCTACACACATCTGAAATCCATCTAGTAAAGTCTGTTGGGATATTGCTATCTGTGGCAAAGAGTTAATTTTTTTACTTATTGTGAAACGCTGATACATGTAGAACCCCCCCTCCCAACATAGTGGAGAGGGTGTCGGCAGTAGTTTTGGGCTTTTTAAGTCAGATTTTTTCCCTTTCCTTTGATCCATCAGTGTCCGCTTCAAATCGGTCAATAATTCATCAGTATTGCTAAACCCAAAAAAGAAAAGGAGTTTTTCCCCAAAAAAGAAATAATAGAATATTTTGATGTCTTTGTGTTTTGTGTCCACTCCCCTTTTTTTGGCTATCTAATCATCAGACAATCCCCATGCAAAAAAACACCAGTCATACTGGCCTTTATTCTTAAAGACACAAACGGTTTTTTTGTCCTTTTCATTTTCTTTAAGTTAAAAAAAAGAGGAAAAACCAAACATAAGGCAAAGTCTTGAGTGGTGGAGAGTGAAAACAGCATTTGGAAAACCACAGGGTGGTTTTGGGTGAGAGAGTGGTAAATTTTGGCAGGGGGGAGTATGAGTAGGCCACAGAGTGGCACAATGACAAATTGTGGAGGTGGCGGCAGAATGAGTAGGCCACAGAGTGGCATAATAACAGGTTTTGGAAGTGGCAGCAGTATGAGTAGTTTACAGAGTGGTACAATGACAGATTGTGGACGTGGATGCAGCATGATTAGGCTACAGCGTGGCACAATTATAGTGTGGAGGTGGCTGCAGCAGCAACAGCAGCAGCAGCATCAGGCCAGAGAGTGGCACAATGACATAATTTTGAGGTGGTGGCAGTTAAGTGACATAATGAGGAGGTGGCAGCAGCAGCATCAAGCCAAAGAGTTACATGGTGACATAGCCTGGAGGTGACAGCAGCAGCATGAGGAGATGTGAGTGGTGAAGTGGTGGCAGCATCAGAAGGCTACATAATGGCCCAGTTAAGAGTGGGGAGGTGGGTGGCAATACCAGTCCCTGGTAAAGATGGTGGGTGGTAGAAGCAGCTGGCAGCAGATGTGTGGCATCAGGCAGGTGGCAGCATCAGAATAGTAGCTGAGGCAGGTAGCCAGAAGAATCCAGACTCATTTATCAAAGTTTGGATGAGGCAGCATGGATGATCTAATCTGGTGCATCAGGCATTGGTGTGTGCAAATCCTGGCTGATCCACGCCTGATTCATTTTGACAAAGGTGAGTCTCTCCACATTTCGGGTGGACAGGCGAGGTCTCCTTGGGGTAACTATGGCCCCCACTGCACTGACTCTCTACCTCTCCACCTCGGCTCAGCACAAGCTATGAGTTCTCTGAACGGTGCAGAGTCCACCACTTGAAAAGAGAGGGACTGCAGTACCACCAACTTGGACAGGGGCACGGTCAGCTTCGGCACCATAGGATGGCAGGATGCATACTGCTGTCTCTTGGTAATTGCTTCGCTGAACATCTGCTGGCACTATGAGTGGCGAGGAGCAGGAGCAGTTGGACCGGAAGATGATGGGAAAGACAGACAGCTTCTTTCGGCAGAGTTGGTGGAGCTTTGACATTAGGTGCTGCTGCTATTACTGTGGCAGGATGGACCATCACATCTGAGAAACGTTTCTCCCAGGCCACTGAATGGTGACGCTGCATATGTTGACACAAGGCCATGGTGTCCACATTAGGTCCCTGGCCACGGATCACTTTCTTCCCACAGATGCTACATATACCCATGTATTTCAAAGATGTTTCACCTTATAAGTGAAAAAAGTAATTCTTTGGCGCAGAGAACAATATCCCAAAATCATAACCTCCCTGTAATGGAGATGTGTGTATGTGAGAATTACACACACTGTATTTCAAAGATAGTTCACAATAAGTGAAAAAGTGACTCTTTGAAGCTCTACATGTATCAGCGTTTAACAGAGGAGGTTCTGTCATAATCTGTGGAATCATCTGATGTCGATGTAAAAGGAGTGCACTCTTTGATGCTATAGTGGGATCTTGGCCCTCAGCTCGGTTCTTTCTAGCTGGCACTGACATTACCCTGTCAGGCTGTGTTCCAGCTTCACTTATTTGGTCACTTTTGCCCCTGTAACTTCACAGATAAGTGAAGCGTGAAGCGATTCTAATAGCGGCAGCTGTCATGTGCGTGTCATACTAAATCACAGCATTGTTTCAATACCAAACCATGCTCCCTATGCATATTTCTGTAGACACAGTGTTCTACAACACCATACAGGCTCTCTGCAGCGAGGAAATAGCTGTTTTTTAATGCGATTCATCGTGAATAAATTCTGAATGAACCAAATTTTTGGGAAAAATTCAACGAATTGGCTGAATTGAATTTTTGAGCATAAATCACTGAAAACTATAAAAAGCTTAAAAATAACTTTTACTGATGTCAATAAAATCATGGATTCATAAGACAAATATTTGTGAGCCAAACCAAAGAGGCAGACATAAGGATGGGTCTAAAGCCCAAAACCGGCTGCAGACTGTGCCCTCTGCAGCAGCATGTAAGAACGGACTGAGAGAAGTACAGTAGGTAGTTACACTTTCTACAGGAAACAAGAAACAGTCTGGCAGAGATGCAGGAAACACAGTACAATACACAAGCTAAGAAGATTTCTAAAGTCACCTAATATATCCCTGTATTATTGACCAACAACAGGTCAGACACATTCTGCATTGTATTGTACAATTCAGAAACCTTCAAGGATTATTCCCATCTAGCTTTAAACATGCAGGCAAAGGTAAATAGTCATTATTACCGAAGACACTGCTCTTCTGATTATGCTTAATTTCAAAGAGCAGTTTTTATCTCCTGCTTGTTAACAGATACTTTCCTAAGTTGCCAACCGCCTCTCTTCTCTAGCAATGGTCAGACTGATGACTTCATTTTCTGCTGTGTCTCATTAGCAGAATGAGAGCTTACCGAGAAACTTTTTCCCTTAAGACTTACTGGGAGAGTTCAATAAATAGTCTTACATACCTTGTTCTGAGGTCTGCAGTACCCATATTATCTTTTTATATAAATGCACAGATAAAAGTTCATCTTGCCATCATGTAAGTTTTTTCTTTTCACTAGGAGCTTTCCCTTATGACAGATGCAGCTTTGCTAACCTCATGCTTGAACAGTGTAATTTTTTTTTCAAAACCTCTCCATCAGCAATGTCCTTCTACCAGGCACAGAAGAATAGAAAAGGAGCTATCAAAGTTGAAATATCAGCCATGCTGTAGAAACACCTATAGCCTGCACAAGAAATGGGAACCTGAAACAAGGAGAGAAAGAGGAGCTTATGTGAAAACAGCCAGATTTGAAAACCCCTTTAATGTTTTTTCCATTGCCAATTTTTATGTCATATCAAGAAGACATGCCATATATGTTGGTAGTTGCACGTTCCACTTTTGGGACCTGCACTTATCTCAAAAGTCATCCCCAAACTTGTGTGCAGAACAGACAAGTAGCTGCACATACACAGAACTCTTCTTTCTGTTCTATTTCAGTTCTGAATACATCTAAGCGAATGTGCTCTGATCTGCATTGAGAATTTCAGGAGCCAATTCTTAAGACAGGTGCAGATGATAAGTAAGATAGGAAAACCCCATTAATGTACAGCAATTATATCATACATTAAAATTGCAGGAGAGGATTCCAGTTGGGAACTATGGTTTTTCCGGGAGTTTTCATTTAAAGGGGTTAAACAGAATTATAAAAAAAATGGTACTTCCTTCTAAAAACAATGCCAAACCTGGTTGTGTCATTTTATTTCAGTTTTGCTCCATTGAAGTGATTGAGCTTCAATATCGCACACAACCTGCATGGTGCTGCTTTTAGAAAACTGCAGCCATGCATTTGTAATTCTCTAATCTTTAATGCTATGCAGCGCTGGTTATTGGGATTTAGCATATCCTAAAAGACTGCTGAGGTCTGTATAATGAATGAACAGAGATGTTGTACATACTACAAACTGCGAGTTTAAACTTGGCTTCAGAGTCTGTCTACTGGTTTCCACTGTTCAGATAAAATTGCTGGCTGGTGAGGCACTCAAGGGATCCTCCTGCTGCCAAGAGAAGTCATTCTGTTCAGATGCCAGGATACATCTGTAATCTTGTCTTTTGTGATCAACAATACGCATGCAAGACTGACGAGTTTCTTATTATTTATTGTGTATCTCCAACCTCTGTGGGGACCGAGTCTGAGAAAGAACAAAGCACGATGCTTTACCGTATGAAGCAAAACTGCAATAACTGCATTTTTAAAGAATTTGCAACTCAGAGACTAAGTGCAGATGTCGAGAGAGGGGGAAGGAGGAATTAGGTCATAAGAAACCAGACTTTAAATGTAAATTGCATCCTCTGTTCTGGAAAAAAATACTTGTCGAAGTCCGGGATTAGCTGCAGAGAGAAAGAGGAATCGGTGGAATGCGTTAACTGTGCCGAAGAGGTTTGGAGATTGATGCTCATTATGTTATCAAGTAACATCAGTGAATTATATTACAATAAAATAATGTTACTGCGGCTAAATTAAAAGTAATAGAAGTCTGGAGGTTTCATTCTGAAATGGTGAGATTGGTAGCGGAGAGGTCTGCATCTTCAGTAACAATAGCTAAAGGCAGAGCGAGGAATAAAGAGAGGTCTAAAATTCATTTTTTACCAGACATATATCTTATTAATTAGTAATGCAGAAAGTGTGTGGGCAAACTGTAAAATACAAACCCCAATAACCAATATTTGAGCGAGAGTGTTCTTGACCATGACCTTGGACTCATACATTCCTGTTACCAGTGGGGTACCACAGGGCTCAGTATTGGGCCCTATCCTCTTTAACATCTTCATTAATGATGTTACACATGAATTGCACAGTGGAATATCAATCTTTGCAGATGATGCTAAGCTCTGTAAAGTAATCAACACAATAGAGGACAATGTGTTATTACAAAGCGATCTGGATAAGTTGGAGGCATGGGCAGGGAAGTGATAGATGAGGTTTAACACAGATAAATGCAAGGTTATGCACATGGTGAGGTAAAATCCATTACATGATTATATGTTAAATGGAAAAATGCTGGGAAAAAGTGACTTTGGAAAGGATTTTGGGAAAAATCCTAGTGGACGGGAAAATTTAAATTGTAGTAGCCGGGTGTCGGGCCAGGCTGATAACGCAAATGGGTTTGGGGGGTGTATTAAAAATGGCTTAAAAAGCACATGATGAAAACCCTTTTATTCTCCCATTATGCATTTTCCCGGGGTTAGACCACACATGGAAAAATTGGGTAAAATTTTTTGGGGAATCATTTCACGGGAAAAAATTTTTGGTGCCCTTTGAAACCAGATTCATAGGCGGGCAGCAAAATTAAAAAAAGGGGACGGGGGGGGAACTGCAATCCCCAGAAAAAAAACCAGAAAGGGTTTTTTAAATTTAAAATTTTTAAGATGGTTTGGGGGGGGGACATAATAAATAGTTTAAAAAAATTTTAAAAAAGTCAAAAAAGGACCCCTCCCGGATTATTTATACCCGGGACAAAACCCGAAAAAAAAGGGGGCTTTCCTTACCCAAGAAAAAAAAACATTTCTCAAAAAAACAAAAAAAAAAAAAAAAAAAAAAAAAAAAAAAAAAAAAAAAAAAAAAAAAAAAAAAAAAAAAAAAAAAAAAAAATAAAAAAAAAAAAAAAAAAAAAAAAAAAAAGGTAAAAAAAAAAAAAACAATTGGCTTCTACCTAGGGGGGGGGTTTTCCCTTTCCCTCGGATCAACAATATAGGGGGGGGCCCGGAACCTGTTGGATCTGTCTTTTTTTTTCCCCTTTAAAAAAACTATGTAATATGTAACATTCAAAATAAAAATTTACCTTTTTACACTTTTTACAAATAAAACTTTGCATTCAAAATACAAATATTCATAGATGTACCCCTACCCCTATTGTAGCCTCATTTAAACTTGGGACCCCAAATTTTGGGGACCGTACGGGGGGTTTTTTGCTCGGGGGAATCCCGTTTTTGGGTTTAAAACGGATAATGGCACTCCAACACAGACCTGTTTAACTCCCTAAACCCTTTTTATTCGGGTTAGGAACATTTAAAAAACCAAAGAAAAAATCAAAACCTCAGCCGTCTTGGCCACTAACTATAAATGGTAGGGGACCCTCTCTAAACTTTAACCTGGACCTACTGCCCCAGCCCCAAAAACACACCTCATCACCACCCAGCCCCCCTACGGGGTTCCACCTTTTCTTAAGCCTCGGGGGCAAGACCCCCTTCTTTTCTGCTGCCTGCCATAGCAGACCACCCCCCCTGATCCCCCCTTGGGTATGAGATCTTTAAATATCTCCCAGACCCCCAAATTTCCTCCCCCTGGCCCATGGGGACCTGGATGTGGGAAAAAACCACCCACCCATCTGCATTTGTCCCGGGAAAGGGCCCCCCCTTTAAAGGGGGCTAAAACATTAGCCGTGATTTTAAGGGTCAGCAACCAAATCTGTGACCGAAAAAACCTGGTTTTCCCCCCCCAAAGACCGGGCTTTTTGTGGCACTTTCCCCCCCCTAGGGGCAAAACCCAAGCGACCACCTAAAGGCGCCCGGGGACATACCCCCCCCTTTGATAAAGGCCATGGGAAACTTCATACCCTGTTTTAACCCCTTCCCCCGGGGGTCAAAGCCCCAACTTTGGGGAAAACCATTTTCCCTATACCCCAGGGGCGAGACAACATTTTTCCTACAACTCAGCTTTTGGGCCTCATAGCCGCATTCATCCTAAAAAACGGGGGCCCTGCCCGGGTTCATACCATTTTCTATAGTTGGAAACCACGCATATTTGCTCTGCCCCCTTAAAGTCCTCCCCTTCAGTCCCCCATGCTGACATTCAAGGGCTACTTTTGGGACACCCCCAAAATCAGTGCTATCTTTCCTTCTAACCTTCTTCCTCCACAAACGGCCTTAGCTTTGCCCCCAAAGGGGCAGGGTTTTCCCCTATTTTGGGGTCTTACAAAAGACCCCTTTTTGGACCCACCAACCACAATCTTCATCAGAAAGTTTGAAAGGGAAAAGCAGATTTCTCAGAGTTGCTTTCCACTTTGGCCGCTTGGGACGCCCCTGAGCCAAAAACCTGCTAAATTTTGTCTGGGGGGAAAAAGGGGAAACCCCAAAAAAACCTTTTTTCTCAACACAATTCCGGGGGGCCCCTCAGACCATCCCTTTGCTCCTTAGAGCCGAAAAAATTCCCCCTAATTTTTTGGGGACCCTAAAAGCCCCGGCCTCTGGGGTTACTGCTGACATCCCTTTTTCTTAGTGACCCCTCGGGTGGTGAAAATTTCCCTTTTTGGACTAGGATAAAAAGTGGCCCCCAAAATATGAAAGAGTAATTTGCGGGGTTTTCCCACTGCCAATTTTTCCTGGTTTTTCACTATTCCAAGGGACCCTTTTCCCCTGTGCACCCTTAAATTGGCTTTTCTAGCACAGACCCCCTGAAAAAAATTGGAGATTTTTTTTTTCACTTTCCGGTAACAATCGCTAGGGGAAAACTCCAGTATCCCTGTTTAGTTAAAACCCGGGGGCACTGCTAAAAAACCTCGGGAAATATGGGGAAACCCTTGCTGTTTACCCTAAGCTCTGTTACGGGGGTTTTTTAAACCATTTTGGGGGGTTCCAAAATTACGCCTCCCCCTCACAGGGGCCTTTGGAACCCAACTCTTTTGGGGTTGTAGCGCCCACTTTTTTGAAATATTTCCTTTGTAAGCCTTTTTGAAAAATAGATAAAAGCACTGAAAAAAGCAACCTTTGAGCTGTAAAACTCAGCGCACTACAAGTCCCAGAAGACCATTCTCTTCTTTCTCTCTTTTCCCCACAATCTGGATTTCTATCACAAATCCATTCTCTGAAATTTACACTGACCCGGGGTTTCCCAAACAAAATCTGTTGGGCACCCTTTTTTCATTCCCACAAATTTTCATAAATTCCCATCGGGGCATAATCACTTTATCAAAACACGAAGCACTGCCCAAAATTGCCTTCCCAATTCCACAGAAATAGGGGGGCCCTTTTCCCACGGTGTTTTTTTCCCTTGGTCAAAAAACCCCCCCATTCACACTCCAATTTTCCCAAATTTCGGTTTACAGAGCCCCCCATATCCAAGGGTTTTCCCTTTCTCCCTTCCAGGCAATGCATCGCGTTTACACCAGGAAAATTTTAATCCCCTTTTTTCAACCAGCAAGTGCACCGTTGCTTCTGGCACCACATTAGCCCCGAGGCAACTGTATTGACACCCAAAACTCTTGGATTGCTAAAAACCCCCCAGCATACAACCTGCCTTTTGTGCTTTACCAGCCAAAAACCCTCTGGGGCGCACCTGCAACTTGCATTCCCTTTTCACATACTACAGTGCCTGGGGTAAAGGTAGAAAATTTTATCGATGGCTATCCTAAGGACACAAATCACCTGTGCTATTTGGGGACTGTTTCCCCCCTATACCTTAGGGCGCACTAGAGCTATCTCGCTTCCGCCCCCTCTAGCTGCATGTTCAACAGGGATCAGTTTTTGGGGCTGACTTTGTGACCCACCCCCCCTCCCCCTGTCGGCTGTGTGCCCGCTCATGGTCACAGGCAGGTTAGCTATATTATTAAACTTTCAAAAGCGGCATTGCAAACACTACCGGCCATTTTATTGTAAACCTGTCCAATGCTGTTAACATTAATTTCTAATCAGCCAATACATGGGGGGGCAACTCAGTGATTTAGGCATGTAGACATGGTCAAGACAATCCCCGCAGTTCAAACCGACATCAGTATGGGGAGAAAGGGATTTGAGTGCCTTTAACGTGGCAGGGTTTTTGGTGCCGAAGGGGGGTCTGAGTTTTCAGAAACTGTGATCCCCCTGGGATTTTCACGCAAAAACCACCCAAGGGGTTTACAGGAAGGGCCGAAAAGAAAAAACATCCAGTGGGGGGCAGTCCTGTGGGGGGAAAATTCCTTGTTGATGCCAGAGGTCAAAGGAAAAAGGGAACTGGTTCGATGTAAAAAGGCAACAGTGTCAAATACCCACCCGTTACAAAAAAGGTAGGCAAAAAGAGCATTCGAACGACAGCGGCGTTTTGGGAGATGGGTACAGCGCAGAAGACCACACCGGGGGCACTCCTTTCAGCTAAAAAACGGAAATGAGGCTCCAATTTGCCAAAGCTCATCGAATTTGGACAGTAGAAGTTTGGGAAAAAAAAACGTTGCCGGGTCTGTGAGTCTCGTTTCTGCTGCGACTTCGGATGGTAGAGTCAGAATTTGGCGTCAACAACATGAAAGCATGGATCCCCCTCCCTTGTATAAACGGTTGGCTGGTGGTGGTGGTGTCATGGTGGGGGAAATTTTCTGGGTTTTGGGCCCCCTTGGTACCAATTGAGATCGTTTTAAACCCCTTTTGGAATCTATGCCCCGAAGAATTTAGGCAGTTTGAAGGGAAAAAGGGGGGGCCAACCCCTTTTAAAAAGGTGTACCTAATAAATGGCCGGTGATGTTGTCAAAAAATTAATTCTTACTTTTTGTCCCCTCTCACAGTTCATCACCCCCGGATTCTTTTCCCCCGGCTGGCAGGTGTTGCATCCATTTTGTACCCCCTGGAAGAGATACATTCGGACTGACTGCAGACTAAAATCCATTTCATAACTAAAGGAAAAAGTCTTCAGTCGAATTCAG
This sequence comes from Phyllomedusa bahiana, assembly GCA_025379985.1. Taxonomy (NCBI): domain Eukaryota; kingdom Metazoa; phylum Chordata; class Amphibia; order Anura; family Hylidae; genus Phyllomedusa; species Phyllomedusa bahiana. Next base: position 11,240 of record JAODAL010051886.1, on the reverse strand, counting down.
TTGGAGCTCTCCTGCCATGTCCATATCAGCCAGGGTGGGGGTGCTCCACTGGACTCCCCGGGTTGTAGCTCATCCCTCTTGCCTCCCTGAGAGGACAAACAGGAAAAATTCTCTCTGGGCACCTCCAGACGGTCCCTTCGGATGGAGATAGCAGGCTTTGTTGCGAAAGTGGGTTTCCCTTGGTAATGGGGCCATCCCTCTTACTCTGCGTTCCACATTAACCCCTTCTGGGCGGTGATAGGCTCAAACTGATTCAGATGGTTGCCCCTGGCAACGGCAGCATGCAGGTCCCTCAGCAACTCCATCTCTCCTAAAGTGGACCCCTTCTTGGATGGACGATATGGCCTCCTCGCCACGGGACATCCTCTCATGCACATGTCCACTTGCTGCACCATTCGGGCTGGTTACGCTTGGCAGCAATCGGTTCTGCTTTGCCCTTTGGACATCCAGCCAGCAAGGCCGCTTGGATCGTGGTAAGTCCACCCTTCACAGACTGTGGTCTCTTATTTATAATGGCCTTTAGTTCCTGCTGCTGTGTCTCAAACTGCACACGGAGCTTGTAATTTGCTTCATGTTGCTTAGCCAATTGCGGGGCCCACAGCTCATTCATTTTCCGCTGCTGGGCAGTCGCCTCCTCAAGGTACTTCGCCAGCTCCTCCATGGCCCAAAAAATTTTATGCAGCAGCAACAAAGTCTCTCTTTTAGCAGCAACAGTCTTGTTTAAGCACTGCTTCACAAACAGGCCTCCGGCCCTTTACATTTTGCTGCAGCAACTTTAAACTTATGCCAATTATGCCCACGGCATCCTCCACCATATGTGACGCCTCACTTACGTCCGGACGCCATCTTGGACCGTCCTGGGGGTATTTAGCTCTCGGATCGCCGTCTTTGGTAAACGGATAATGGCACTCCAACACAGACTTCTGTTTAACTGGCCTCAACCAGTTTTATTCAGGTATAGGAGACATGTACAAAACCAAAGACAAATCAAAACCTCAGCCGTCTGGCCACTAACTATACAATGGTAGAGACCCTCTCTAACATGACCTGGACCTACTGTCCAGCATCACAAACAGCACCTCATCACTCACCCAGTCCCCTACTGGGTTCCAGCTTTTCTTAAGCCTCTGGGGGCAAGAGCCCTTCTCCTCTGCTGCACTGCCAGCTAGCAGACCACGCCCCCTGATCACCTGGAGTATGAGATCTTTAATAGATCTCCCAGGTAAATACCTGGGCTGGACCATAGGGACCTGGAACGTGGGAACAACCACCCACCCATCTGCAGTTGTTCCGGGAAGGCCAGCCCTTAATGGCTGAACATTAGCCGTGCTAGGTATAAGGGTCAGCAACCTAATGCTGCTGACCGACAATACCTGGCTTCCCCCACCAAGACCAGGCTCTTGGTGGCACGTACGCCACCTAGTGGCAGAACCATGCGACCACCTAAGGTCGCTCCGTGACACTATATATCTATCTAGATAGTATGGAGGTGAGCACATTATATAGTAAAGATGCAGATGTGCCTTACACATATTTATACATAAAAACAATATGTTATTCAAGTACAGTTGAAGCCAGAAGTTTACATATACTATATAAAAATACACATATGCATGTTTTTCTCACTATCTGACATGAAATCAGAATAAACCTTACCCGTTTTAGGTCAATTAGGATTACCAAAATTATTTATACTTGACAAATGCCAAAATAATGAGAGAGAGAATTTTTAAGGCATTTTTATTACTTTCTGCAAAGTCAAACGTTTTCATACGCTAGGATTACTATGCCTTTAAACAATTTTGGGCAGCCCATATGATGATGTCATGTCTTTGAAAGCTTCTAACAGGTTTATTGGCAGCATCTGAGTTAGAGACACACCTGTGGATGTATTTTACAGCACCCCAGAAACACACTGCTTCTGTGATTAACATCCTGGGAAAGTCTAAAGAAATCAGCCAAGATATCAGAAAGAGAATTGGGGACTTTCACAAGTCTGGATTATCCTTGGGTGTAATTTTATAGATACCAGAAGGTGCCTCATTCATCTGTACAAACAATTATACAAGTACAAACAAGATGGGAATGTCTAGTCATCATACCATTTTTGAAGGAGATGAACGTACTTTGGTCCGACATGTGCATATCAATCCAAGAACAAAAGCAAAAGATCTTGTGAAGATGCTGGTGGAAGCTGATAAGATTGTGTCATTATCCAAAGTGAAACGAGTACTGTATCAACATGGGCTGAAAGACCACTCTGCCAGGAAGAGGCCATTACTCCAAAAGAAACATAAAAGCCATATTAATGTTTGCAAATGCACACAGTAACAAAGGCCTACATTTTTGGAGACATGTCCTGTGGTCTGACAAAACTAAAATTTAACTGTTTGGCCATAATGACCATTGTTACATTTGTAGGAAATAGGGAGAAGCTTGGAAGCCTAAGAACACCATCCGAACTGTGAAACATGGGTGTGGCAGCATCATGTTTTGGGATTTTTTTGCTGTAGGAAGGACTGGTGCACTTTACAAAATAGATGGCATCAAGATCAAAGAAGATTAAGTAACAATACTGAAGCAACATCTCAAAACATCCGCCAGGAAGTTAAAACTTGGGCACAAATGGGTCGAATAGGCAATGACAAGAAGCATACTGCCAAACTGGTTACAAAGTGTCTTAAGGATAACCAAGTCAATGTTTTGGAGTGGCCATCACAAAGCCCTGAACTCAATCCTATTGAAAATGTATGGCCAAAGCTGAAAAGGCAGGTGCAAGCAAGGCGACCTACAAACATGGCTCAGTTACATCAGTTCTGTCAGGAGGAATGGGCCAAAATTCCTACCAACTATTGTGAGGAGCTTGTGGAAGGATATCCAAAACGTTTGACCCAAGTCATACAGTTTAAAGGCAATGCTACCAAATACTAATGAAATGTGTGTAAACTTTTAACTTTGCAGAAAGTAATACAAAATGTTTTAAAAATACTTTCCATCTCTCTCATTATTATGCCATTTGGCAAATTTAACCCCTTAACGACCGCGCACCGTCTTTTGACGGCGGCCGGTGCGGGTCGTTCGTCTGCAGCGACGTCTTTTGACGTCGCTGCAGACTATCGGGGTTTGCGGCGCCCGGCGCCACAGCTGCGCTAGGATCGGGGCTGAACTACACAGCCCCGATCCCAGAGCATCTACTGCAGGCATCGGGGAGCGGAGGAAACCTCCGCAACCCGATGCTTTAACCTTTGATTGCGGCGGTGCGTTACCCGCAGCGCAATCAAAGGGATCCCCTGCTCTGTCGGGTGATCGGAACGCCCGGTCACCCGACAGAGCTCAGGGACCGGCTGCACAGGCAGCTCTGGGGACATAGCAGGGCCCCAGAGTTGTCGGTGTTGGAAGCCAGTGATTAGGATTCACTGTGTGCTGTCCAAATCACTGCCTGTGTCAGACTGACACAGATTAGCATGTATTAGCATATATGAATATGCTAATACATTACTAAGTGTAAAAAAAAAATTTAAAAAAAAAATGTTTAAACGTTCTCCCTGTACAAAAAAACCATAAAAAGTGTAAAAAAGAATAAAAAAAAATAATAAAAAAAATAAAAATAAATAATTTAATAAAAAATAATTGTACAAAAATTTTACACGCACAAAAAAACCTACACATATTTGGTATCCACACGACCTTTAATAACCTGTAGAATTAATCTAACAAGTTATTAATTTGTGAAATGTGAATGGTGTAAAAAAAAAATAAAAAAAACAAAAAAAATTTTTGAAAAAAAATAAAAAAAAATACTGCAATTAATTTATAAGTGTACTTAAACATTCCCTTATAAAGTACAACTTGTCTCGAAAAACGAGGCCTCATCCAACTGCGTCATTGAAAAAATAAAAAAGTTACAACTGTTTAAACGCAAGGAGGCTAAAACTAAAAAAATGTTCTGTTCATTAACTACTTTTCAGGCGTTCGGCTTAAGGGGTTAAATAATTTTGGTAATCCTAATTGACCTAGAACTGGTAAGGCTTATTCTGATTTCATGTCAGAGAGTGAGAAAAACATGCATATGTGTCTTTTTATATAGTTTGTGTAAACTTATGGTTTCAACTGTACTTGAATAACATATGGTTTGTGTGTATGAATATGCATCTTTACTAATGTGCTCATCTCCATACTATCTAGACAGATAGATAGATAGTGTACATCTACTGAATATTTGTATTAGTGTTGAGCGATTACGTTGGCCATCGACATCGGTCGATGGTCGATAGTCGACCATCATCGACAAGATATTCGATGGTCGATGATAGATTATGATCGATGACCATTTAAAGTCTATGGGAGAGCCAACAACACCTTCATTCTTACATCCAAAAAAGAGCTGGAGAAGCTGGAATTAACATCCACAACAGTAAAATGGATACGTGCTACATCTTAGGCAAACACACTTAGGTTATAAAAGGGCCCCAGAAAAATAATCACAGACATTCAAATATCCTGTCTTGCACCACGCATGAGCCTTAAACTGCATGACCCCCAAATTAAAAAATGCCAGAAGGCAGTATGATTTGAACCATCATTTTAGTTGAATGGGCATTTTAATACCCTGTCCTGGGGAACGCAGCATGAGCCCAAACCTGCAGACCCCCGATTTAAAAAAGTGCCGGAAAAAGGAAATCTTTTAACCATTTTAGTTTTTTAAATGGGCCCTAGATATCCCTTCCTGGGCCACAGCAGGCCCCCCAACCCGATGACCCCAGATTAAAAAATGGGAAAAAAAAGGGGTCTTTCAACCACCATTTTAGTTTCCTGGACTTTTACTTACCTGCCTGGGCAACAGCATGGCCCCAAACCCGCATGACCCCCCGATTTAAAAAAAAGCTGGAAAAAAGGAGACTTTCAACCCCCTTTTGTTTCACTGGACATAGAATCCCCCGTCCCGGGCCACCTTTAGCCCCCAAACCTGCTGACCCCAGATAAAAAAAGTGCGGAAAAAGGAGTCTTTCAACCACCATTTTGTTTATGGACATTGACTATCCTGCCCCCGGGGAACAGAAAGAGCCCCAAAACCTGCATGACCCCCCATTAAAAAAATGCCGGGAAAAAAGGAGTCTTTCAACCCCATTTTTGTTGAATGGACATTGACTATACCGTTCTGTACCACAGTATGACCATTAAACCTGTTCTGACCCAAAAAATTAAAAAGGCAAGAAAAAGGAGTCTTTCAAACCCCCAAATTTTAGTTTCTTGGGGCATTGATATCCGTCCTGGGGCCATGCGGCCCCAAACCCCGCTGCCCCAGATAAAAAGTGCCCGGGAAAGGGGTCTTTCAACCCCCATTTTAGTTTTATGGGAATTGACTATACCTGTCCTGGGCCACAGCATGCCCCAAATCTGCATGAAACCCCGATTAAAAATCCAGAAAAAAAGTCTTTTAACCCCATTTTGTTTCACTGGACATTAACTATACCCGTCCGGACCGCATATGACCCTTAAAAACCCGTCTGACCTCAAATTAAAAGTGCCGGGAAAAGGGGTCTTTCAACCCATTTTAGTTTCACTGGACATTGTTATACCGTTTTGGGCCACACATGAGCCCCAAACCTGCATGACCCCAGATTAAAAAGTGCCGGAAAAAAGGGGGTCTTTAACCCCCTATTTTAGTTTCACTGGACATTGACTTTAACCTGTCCTGGGCCACGCAAGCCCAAACCTGCATGCCCCAGTTAAAAAGTGCTGGAATAGGAGTCTTTCAACCACCTTTTTATTTTCCCTGGACATTGACTATACCTGCCCCGGGCAACAAAAGACCCCCAACTGCATGCCCCCCAGATTAAAAAAAGTCCCGGAAAAAGGAGTCTTTAAAACCCCATTTTGTTTCACTGGAATAGATTCCCCTTTCCCCGGGCACGCATGAGCCCCAAAGCTGCATCCCCCAGATTAAAAAAGTGCCGGAAAAAGGAGTCTTTAAAACCCCATTTTAGTTTCACGGGATAATGATATACCTGCCCTGGGCCCACAGCATGAGCCCAAACCTGCAGACCCCAGATTAAAAAGTCCCCGGGAAAAAGGAGTCTTTCAACCACCATTTTAGTTTCCGGGGGAAACATTGACATCCCCGCCCTGGGCAAGATGAGCCCCAAACCTCATGACCCCCCAATTAAAAATTTTGGGAAAAAAAGGAGACTTTAAACCACCATTTTTTTTTCACTGGACATGGGACTATCCTGCCCGGGGGCCACAGCAGGCCCAAACCTGCTACCCAGATAAAAAAGTGCCGGGAAAAAGGATTCTTTCAAACCATTTTAGTTTCACGGGACATTGACTATCCCCTGGCCGGGGCAACAGCATGGCCCCAAACCTGCATGCCCCCCAATTAAAAAGTCCCGGGAAAAAAAGGAGTCTTTAACACCATTTTGTTTAGGGACATTGACTATCCCTGTCCGGGGCAACAGCATAGCCCAAACCTGCATGCCCCCAGTTTAAAAAGTCCCGGAAAAAGGAGTCTTTCAAAACCACCTTTTTAGTTGAATGGCATTGATTTTAAACTGTTCTGTACCCAGTTGCCCATTAAATGTCTGACCCAAGAAAAAAAAATGCCGGGAAAAGGGGAGTCTTTGAACCCCCATTTTAGTTTCAGGGACTTTTGATATACCTGTCCTGGGCCACGCAGGCCCCAAACCTGCATTCCCCAGATTAAAAATGCCGGAAAAAGGAGTCTTTCAACCCCTTTTTGTTGAATAGAAATGACTATACCTGTTCTGTACCAAGTATACCATTTAACTTCTGACCCACAGATTAAAAAGTGCAAGAAAAAGGGTCTTTAAACCCCACCATTTTGTTAAAATGGACTTTAAAAACATACCTGTCGGGCCCCGCATATGCCCATTAAACGTGTTGACCCTAAAATTTAAAAAAGTCCGGGAAAAGGGTTTTGAACCACCTTTTTTGTTGAACTGGAATTGCTTTTTATGTCCTGGGCACAGCATGGGCCCCCAAACCTGCATGACTCCAGTTTAAAAAAAGTGCCGAAAAAGGAGTTTTTCAACCACCTTTTAGTTTATGGACATATATGTCCCTGCCCTCGGAGCGCTTGCCCCTCGTATGAGTGTGGCCCAATTGAGTTCATTTGGGAAAATTGGGGTTAACGCCCCTTTCACCCAGGTGCCTTTTTCTTGCATTCTTTTTCTCATTTTCTCAAAGTGTGAAGGGGAAATGTTTTTGTATTGTTCTTGTCTGTGCTCCATACTCCCTGGGGGTATGAATAACTACAATTGTTTTTGACCTATTTGTATATAGAAAATAGACCGCAAAAATGGAGTATAAACGCAGGTGCTTTCCTTTAAAAACTCGTGTCAAATTTTTCAATGAAGGTATACCCAATACGACACTTGCAACAATGTGGGCTACAAAAGTATGCAATTTAAAAAGTATCAAAAAACGTACAATACATATCGGCTAATAGCCTTGCTTAAGACATTTTGAATATGAAATGATAACTTGCGGCTTTATGTCTCCAGTCCCCCATAATCCCAAAAATATCTTTAGCGGAAGTTTCAAGCGTCTTCACTAGCAGCTGGCTAGTTGCTAGAAAACTTCACCTCCCCTGTGTGAGGCTGTTTGGGGTGGTGCTCTGCAGAGACACACCCCAAACAGCCGTACAGCAGCGGGTGAACGTTGTTGCAAGCTATGCCAGTGCTAGTAAAAGGGGCTTGAAATTCCGCTGAAGTATTTTGGTTACTCGGGATTGGAGACAATACCCGCAGTTATCATTTATAGTTCAAAAATGTTTTAACAAGGTTTTTTCCCATTGCTTTTGTACGTTTTTGTACTTTTAAAATTTGCTCGTTTTGTAGAAAAATTGTTGCAAGTGTCTGTTTAGGAGTATCTTATTGGGGACCTGAAAAACCTACATAGGTAAAGTTTTCCTGTACCTCCCTTTGTACAATTAAAGGAATTTTTCCCAGCTATTTTGTACGCAAGTTTTTAGTAGTTTAATTCTAGAAAACAGATTTTTAAAATTGGATGGAATCCCCCAGTCTTTTTTTTTTTTTTTAATTGTTTTTAAATGGTTTCTCAATACAGGGATTGATGCTTTTTTAAAAGATTTGAAAAAACAATCATTTTGAAATATGTTTTCCTTTAACTGTCCTCCCTTTTCCCTGTTTCTGACAGCACCATCACCCTTGACCCACTCTTGCAATTGTGAAGAAAAAATGTCTGTTGAAAAACATTTTTTTAAAAAATGGGAACCTGAGTATAGCTGCATTACAGCAAAATGCCCCCAAAATTAAAAGCATGACCCTTGAGCCCTTTGGACAATTGTGAAGAACAAATTTTGTTAAAAACAACTTTTTTTTTTATAATAGGACCTGTAGTAAGCTGATGTCACAGAAAAAATCCCCCCAAAAATTTTCAAAATCCCCTTGAGCACTTTGGACAATTGGAAGAACAAATGTCTGTTAGAAAAAAAATTTTTTTAAAATGGGACCTGTTTTTATAGCTGCATGTACAGCAAAAATCCCCCCCAAAAATTTCAAAGCAGCCCCTTTGGCCCACTTTGGAAATTGTGAAGAAAAAATGTTGTTAGAAACAACATTTTTTTTTAATAGGCCTGTAGTTTTGCGCATTTAAAGCCATGACCCAAAAAAATTTAAAAATATGACTTCTCAGCCATTTTAAAAAATTTGTGGGGGGAAAATGCCACTTAAAGCCACATTTCTTTTCAAAGGACCAAAATTTAGCTGTATCTCACGAACATGCCTTAAAAACTTGACATTTCGAAAACTTTAAAAATTTAAAATGAGTAAATGGAATACGGTGTTGTATGGAAACTTGCTGTTTTTTCAGCTCCTCACAGAAAACAGCAAAATGAATGTTGGGAAAAGGAATAAAAAATTTCGTAAAAAATGATCATTTTTAAAAAAAAGTTTTCAAAGGGGCCCTTTTTGTTTTTAAAAGGAATTTTAAGTAGCCGGAAACTATCGGTGACCCTTGGCAATTGGGGCCACAACTCTCAGAGATCCTTTCCTGATTCCTTGATGAAATCAAACGATCCCATTATTTGGAAAAACCGGATGCGTTTGCTTAATGACTCCCCCCTGTGCTGAAGGGGCCCTCAGATATGATGCTGGGTGCTGGGGAGGAAACACCTCTATGGCGTGGGACCAGCTCGGGCCCTTTGTCCATTTTGGATATCCAGAAGTCTGTTGGGCCGGAACACATCCAAAAACATCGGTGTTGAGACGCAGATAGTCGTGCACCATGATCTTAAGCTGATCTCTGTGTGTTGGATGTGTGCCCTGCAACTGCATGCGTTGGTGGGGGGGTAAAAAAAAGATTGCCTGAGGTCACCCATTAGGCTTCTGCCACCTTGCCTGCTGCTGCTGCTGCCGGCTACTTGGCACTCTGCTGCTGTCACGTCGCTGATGTTGTTCCCCCGTGAATTTGGGGAAGTGAAGCAGACCAGCAGATGTCTCAGTTGATCAATCAGAAGGTCCCTTTTCCCTGCTTTTACTCTCTTTTTGGGTGGGGGGAAAGGAAAGTGCGAGTTTGTTTTGTAGGGGACCCGGGGGGTGGCCCCCCCAGTAGTGTTGTTCATTTTGATCCCTTTTAATGCGGGGATATGTTGGGGAAATGGAGCCCCCCCCCCAACATCTGTGAGAGTGGACCCTTGATTTCCCAAGCCTTGGGTCGGGGGCACTAGCAAATGATCTTCCTCATCTTCCTCTTCCCCCTGAATTGCCCAAACCCTTTTTCCCCAAGGCAGGGAGTGGGTAACATCGGTGTTAGAATCCCTCCTCCCCCTCCTCCTCTGCTTCCTCCGGACAGCTTAACCAGCCCTGACTTGCTGAGATGATGACCCGAGAGCTGTTGGCCCCACTTGCACTACCCCTAAACCCCCGAACACCTAATGGGGGTGAAAAAAGGTGAAAAATTTTCGGGCCTTTGTGATTTGAGGAGGAAAAGGCCCCGGCCCCATTTGTGTCCGTCCCCTCCTCCTCGCTGGCGGGGACCTGTTTTTTAGAGTGCCCCAAGATCGTTCCAGAACTAAGATCACACAATGCTCATCTGAAAAGGGTTTTGTCCGCACTGCCCTTTTTTGGGGGCTTCTTCAAAACGGGCAAGGAGGGTTCAGAGCTCTTTCACCCCCTCCATCTCGGTGGCCCTCAACACTCCGAGGCCAAAAGCTGCTTGTAGGCCATGGGGCCCTTGTACTGGTAATGGTTTTGCGCTCGCCAAAAATCGCTGGAGATGTGGAGGGTGGGTTCCAGCGTGTTTCCAAAGCAACAATGAAGGTTACGGGGAGGCCGATGGGAAACGGGCGAAGCAGGGGTTTAGACGGGGGAAGTGCAACTTAGACTTCGGTCTTCCTCACAGGCAGTCCCCACCCGGGTAGCTCTTTAAAATTTCTGGCGAAAAGGTTCATGAATGTGCCAGGCAAAGGGATTTCTCCAGCCCCCATCTTAAGGGCGGCCAGCAGATTTTGCCCGTTATGCACACCACCTTCCCGGGCCCGGTTCTTGTCACCCCCCAGCGCTCGGTCTCTTTCGGAGAGCCGTCCCCCGCTCCCGACCCTTTTGTGGGCGGTCTCCGACAGATTAATTTCAAAACGGCCCCGGTTTTTGGGCCGTGATGCCACCCGAGGACCTTGGGGGAAAGAACCCTGCCCCCATCCCTGCGGTTTTTTAAGAGCTGCGCCAGCCCGAGAGCCACCGCACCCCCGGGACACTACCCCCTCACCCCGTGAGCTGTCACGAGATATAGCGGCCTTGGCCGTGTTACTAGTCCTGTGTCGGTGGTCAAAGGACTTTTCCGGGCCCCAGTGCAGACAACGCGCTTAAATTTTTAGATGCACGTTTTGGCCAGGGCAGGGACGGCTTATCTGGCAAAGAAATGCCTGCCCCGGATCGGGGTTTGGGGCAGGAAGGGCTCGGGCGGAACCCATCTGTGTCCACCAGACGGAAAAAAGGGAACTTTCCAAGGCCCAAAAGCCGGGAATGCCGACATTAGGCTTTTGGCTTTGAGATGGTTTGGGTTTAAAATGTTTCTTTTGTCCCCAAAACCCGGAAAAACAGAAGGCTGTTCTAAAAGGGCCCGTGAGGCGGTGCGGTCTCAAGCTGGGGGGAGAAGGGGTAATGGGTCCTGGTGGTGTGGTGGTACTCGGGCGCGTGGAGGGAAGAGAGGCTGACCTGTCATGACTTGAGAGACAGGGCAGTGGGAAAGCTTGGGGGTGG
>JAODAL010051885.1:0-26380 GCA_025379985.1 Phyllomedusa bahiana | reverse complement strand
AAACAAAGGGTAAGAACCCAGTGAGCTCTGAATCGATAGCAGCACGGGACCGAAAGGTATCACTTTTTTCTATTTTTTTCTCCCAACCTGGCCCCATTTAAGTACAATTTTATTCAGCTGGACAACCCCTTTAAGCTAAGATCAGTGAGTTCTGTACTGTGGAACACTACAATGCTTTTTAACAACTTTGTATTCTCTGTGCTCAATATGTTATTTTGCTTGTATACGAACAATTTTATAGAAGGAAATTTAAAAAATATATTATTTGCAAATTGTATGATTTTCTTTTGTTCTTTGCAACCAGAAATAATGTGAATGATTTGTAGGGGGCTGGCTTATTTTCTAATCTGATATGGACTTCTCCAGAACAATAGGACAAAGCTGCACATTGTAGATTATGCTGAATTTATTAGGATCTTTTCGTGGAACTTCATTATAGAAATCCAAGCAATGTGAGACATACCCACACGATTATTTTTCCTCAAAGGGCATATGTACAGAGCAGAGTTGTGTTCACTAAGCTTTTACAAAGGCTTACTGGGTTTCTAAATAATAATTTATAGGTGCTCCATTTATTGCCATATGGTGCTTCCATATAGCAATGTATTACAGTAATACTTTTATTAGATAGATATCTCTATCATGTGGTTTCAGTATCCACAACGAATAAAGTCTGTATGACCCTATGTAAAATTATACAGTAGGGCTTCATAGACATCCATGGGAGCCAGTGACAGTAAGTTTGCCAGATATTTGGACCCTCTGGTTTACCAATAGATTTGGCACTGGACTAGACCAAGGAGTGGAACCCATGGATTAGATGGTTCTTAAACATTAACCCCAGGAAGGTGGACTTTTCACAGGGAATCCGGGGCTTCTACCCCTAGAGTAGTATCTAATAACAACAACTGACTCAGCTTTTTTGGAGTCCAAATCGAAGCACAACAACCAAAGACAGAATTTGTAGACAGACTGAGAAGGGTCAGAACAGGCAGGGTTCTTACAAGGTGAGGATGAGACAGAAGGTCAGGGCAAGCAGCAGATTGAAGTACAAGGTCAGAAATAAGCCAATTCTTTACCAGGGTAACAGCAGAAGATAAATCTTCTGCAATCTTGGAACCTAATGGAACCTGTTTTGCAGACAAAATGTATGGGGGAGAGGTATATAGTTAGCAAGTCTTGACGGCATCAACATAGATGATAGAATGCATTATTTCAGAGCACAGAATAGGCTTATTGACGAGAACAGTGAGAGATTCACACAAAAACATTGCAAAGCTGAAAACAGATCTAAAACAGCAGAGCCAGATATGTGAGCAATCCTGAATAGAAAAGCAGTGTTCAGGATAAAGGTTAGCCAGGGTGACAGACACGACGTATGGTAAGCAAAGCTAGCGGCAACATCTCTCTGATCCCATGCCAGCTATTGCACTGTATTTGTTCATTTCCATGGCTTTTTGCTCTTAAATAAATTCCCTTGTTTGCATTACTCCTGGTGCCTACCTGGGAATTGCTTTTCCTGTTGTATTTTGCTCCTCTGGAGCGTGGTGTGTGCACAGGAGCAACTCAGAGGACTCATCATACTATAGGTGAGCTGGTGTTTCCATTTCTTATACTCTGTAGTGACATGGGAGTCCAAATCCCCTTGCAGGAGTTGAGAGCATAGAACAGGGGCACAATAGACTCTGCTTCTCAGTGAAGCCTTAAAGAGAACCTGTCACATAGATTATTACCCCATTACTGAGGACAGCACAACCAAGTGACAGACATGCTGTTTCCAGCGCTGTGTCCCTTATTCTGTAAGATGCTGTCATTTTAGAGTATTTAATGCTCTATTCTGGCAGTTTTCAGCCAGAAAAGTGTCCAGTTTACGAATGAGCAGCTGTTAGCCACTCCATCCAAGGCTAGCCCTGCCCTCCTGACAGTTATTCACCTGTTTCTACCTATTCAAAGTAAAAGGTTCATCAGTTGTGAGGTAAGCAGGGCTAGCCTCAGGTGGGCGGGGCATAAATTAAACTGACTCTTTTCATGACTCTTTTCTGGCTGAAAAATGTAGATTTCAGCATTAAATACTCTAAAACTACAGCATCTTACAGAATAAGGGACACAGTGCTGGAAACAGCATGTCTGTCATTAGTTTGTGCAGCCATCAGCAAGGGAGGTAAAATTTATGTGACAGGTTCGCTTTAAGCCAAATTCATGGCTGGCACAGAGGATCTACTAAGGCTCATTGACAGGACAGTATCTTGCTTCTCAGCCTCTACACTTATTTTTAGATTTACTGACCAGGGAGAGGTCAGTACCTGTCAGGCCTGCAGAGCACATGGCTCTGTATTTACATACAGAAATACCAGTGTTACTCAACAAGTTACATTGTGTTTGTTTTCCATTATGTAAGTCTTCTCTCTTGCTAAATTGTACTGTACCCAATACATATAAATTTTTTTGCATGATGTTTCTAATCTGCATATGATTGTCACTATATCTTATAATAAAGGTATGATTGCATCTTCTTATTTTGTTTTTCAATTTTGATGCTAAATCATTTGTATCAAGGCATTTATTTTGAGTTAGCTCATTCACTTTCTCATAACTTAACTCCTTAACGACCGCCCGCCGACTTTAGACGTCGGCTGGTGCGGGTTGTTCGTCTAGAGCGACGTCTTTAGACGTTGTTCAGACACCGGAGTACTACACAGCCCTGATCCCAGAGCATCCCCTGCAAGCACCGGGCAGCGGCGGGGAAACTCCGCAACCCAGTCTTTAACCCTTTTGATTGTGGCGGGGTGTTACCGAGCGCAATCAAAAGGGTTTTCCCCCGCTCTGCGGGTGAAACGGAACACCCCCCACCAGACGAGCCCAGGGAAAAGGGTGCACAGTCAGCTCTGGGGACCTGAGTGGCCCAACTGTCTGTGTCTAAGCCGTGATTTGGACCCCTTTGTGCGTCCAAAACTGCCTTGCAGACTGACACAGATTAAATTATTAGCATATAGAATATGCTAAAACATTACTAAGTGTAAAAAAAAAATTAAAAAAAGTTTTAAAAATTCTCCCTTAGGGAGTAAAAAGGGAAAAGTAAAAAAAACCCCAAAAAAAGGTAAAAAAAAAAATGTAAAAAAATAAATAATAAAATAAAAATAAATATTTAATAAAAAAAATTGTCATAAATTACACGCACAAAAAAACCTACACATATTGGTATCCACAGACCTAATAACTGTAGAATTTAAATTAACAAGTTATTTCGTGTGAAATGTGAATGGTTAAAAAAAAAAAAAAAACAAATTTGAAAAAAAAAATTAATGAAATTATTTTTAAGTTAAATTAAACTATTCCCCCCCTAAAGTACAACTTGTCTCGAAAAAAAGAGGCCTCATACAACTCCTCACGAAAAAATAAAAAATTACAACTGTTGAAACGCCCGAGGCAAAAACGAAAAAAATGTTCTGGTCATTAACTATTTCCAGGCTTTGGGGTTTAAAAGGGGGTTTAAAAGGGGGGTTTTGGGCCGGGATGTGCCTTACTGCTAAAAGCAAATTTAAACAAGGCCCCAAAGAACTAAAAAGAGAGAGAAAAGACAGACAGCCAGCCCAACAGACCCAAATGCTCAGGGATCGTGTGAAATGTTTCATCAAATAATCAAACTACAACTATTTGGTTTCGGGTATACAAAAGACAAAAATTTTTCTCCACCCACGGGCTTAAAGCTTTTTCCCAATTTTCTCTGCCCTAGATAAAGCAGGGACTACTCAGATAATCAAACACAATTTAAGTGGATTCGTATACAAAAAGACAACCTATTTCAAACCCCGGGGTTTCCTTTGAAACCCTTTTTTCTTCAGTTTCCCTTTCACCAATAAGAAGGTTTCCTGCTCAACCCCGGGGCCAATAGCTCTTTTCATTTCAATCAAATTTAAAACCCTTTTAATAACTAAGGCGGGAAAGGGGTAGCCTGTACTCCCCTCAGACTGCAATTTATGTAATAAACAATATGTTTAGAAAATTTTTTAAATACACATTTTGGAGGATCCCCGTTAAATTTATTACATTTTTGAAAAACCCCATTAAAAATTATAATGCCCTGGGGGAATTACCCCTTTTTTCTTTTAATAAATTCATTTTAAAAATTTTAGCTTGACAATGAAATTTGATCATCCCGAACATTTTTTCTCATCCTCTTAAAATTTCCCCATGGGGAAATACTTTTTTTCCCATTTTTTAAAATGGCAGCTTTGGAAGTTTAAATTTTCATTTGTATCCAAAGATTTGTAATACATAGGGATTTCCTAAATTTTTATTATTTTCAATCCCCCATTTCAATCACAGTTTCTAAAAAATCTATTTTCGGGGTTTAAATTTTTTTGGAGGTGAATTTTTATCCCCCAATTTTTGGTGTTGAGATGACAAAAAAAATTCCCCTTTGGGGCCTCATCTAGGGATCTTTCCCCAAAAGAAGAAACGGGGGGGTTTTAACCTGGACGGCAGAGCTGAGACCCCTCCCATGAGCCCATCAATCAAAAAACTTACAACGAACCCGACCTCCCCCTTGCAATTTCCTCCCCTTTTGGGGGTGTACCAGAAAACTCCAGTTTCTTTGCCCGTGGTGAGGAAGTTGGCTACGTGGGCTGGGGGTTTCAAAAAGAGGGGCACGCACCAACACCCTGCCCCAAGCGGAGAGACAGAACGCACTAGCTGTGACTCCTTATCTGACCGCAAACCTACTGTAACAATGCCCGCCCGCCAGATACATTAAAAGGCCCAGCACACTAACGTGCCCACACGGCACTCAGAGCTACCGCCTGTTCACTGCTTGCTCTCTGCAGAGACGCGTGCTGCCTGCTGTGCACACGTCGCCAGTCACCATCTTACTTATCCCTTGGGACTTGCATATACCCTCTGGGGCCCAGCTAATACAAAACATTCCCTCAGAGTATTGTGTGAAGGGCTGTAAACATTTGATAGTCTACCCAGATACACCTCTGTGATTAAGAGCTACATAATTCAGGGACATATCTGAACATCTTTTGTCCCTACCCAGGAACAGACAGCAGCCATTTTAGACCTAGCAGCTGCATCTAGGAAGCAGACCCTCACTTAATTCCCAGCTGCACCAGGATTTCCCTTTAATCGGGATCTATAGATTTCCAACCTATTTCACCCCTCAATGGGTTTGTTACCTAACTGTTCCTATATACCATTAAAATGGTAGCATAACTCCGTCTGTGTGACTGTGAGAATCTTCCTCACAATACAATCTACCATATTAGCCAACCATTAGTGCCTCGCAGTTAAACCGTTTGTGGTGCTTGTTTTGTGAAACCTCAGTATCCTAATTGACTTCCATCCTGTGGATAAATAGGAAAAGAAGAGAGGAAACACACACAAAATATATATATATACATATATGTGTGTGTGTGTATATATATATATGTATATATATATATATGTTGTGACGCCTCACTTGCATCCGAACGTCATCTTGGACTGGCCCAGGGTCCTTCACTCACGGGATCGCCGCTTTGGTAAGCGAATGGCACACAGACAAGGCTTCTTTATGGCTTCCGCCTGTTTTATTGTTTAGGCATAGCATACAAAACATAAATCATAAACGGAAAACCTCAGACTGGCTGGCCACTTACAACACATATGCAGTCCCTGTCCATCCATGGCCCCAGCCTATCGTCGAGTACCACAACACACTCCTGCCCAGCTTCCTGCTGCGTTCTGGCTTCTCCTAAGCCTCTGGGGGCCAGAGCCTCTGTCTCTAAGTCCTCTGCTGCTCCACACTCTGGTAGCAGACCATGCCCCCCAATCACCTGGAGAGACAGGCTTTTTATAGCCATCCAGGGACTTGCCCAAACCCAGACATGGAACCTTGGGACCTGGAACATGGGAACAACCACCCATCTGCAGCTGTTCCAGGGAAGCCAACCCATAATGGCTGGATATCAGCCATGTTACATACAGCTGTCAGCAACCTAGTGTTGCTGACAGATAACCATTGGCTCCCTCCAGACCAGGCCCTTGGTGGCACGTCTCTACCAGGATGACTCCACCTAGTAGCAGAAACAGGCAACTACCTGTAGTCGCTCTGCCACAAAGGCAGTCCCCGGGTTACATACAGGTTGGGGACTGTAGGTTCGTTCTTAAGTTGAATTTGTATGTAAGTTGGAACAGGTATATTAAGTACATATGTGGTGAGGAATGCTGACACTTATAAGTGAAAGCATGCCATACCACGCATGTATGTACACATATTTGGTATCCACACGACCATAATAACCTGTTGAATTAATCTAACAAGTTATTAAGTGTGAAATGTGAATGGTGTAAATAAAAAAAAAAAAAATTAAAATAAAAAAAAATACTGCAATTATTTATAAGTGAACTTAAACTATTCCCCCATAAAGTACAACTTGTCTCAAATAAAACGAGGCCTCATACAACCCCATCACTGAAAAAATAAAAAAGTTACAACTGTTGAAACGCAAGGAGGCAAAAACGAAAAAAATGTTCTGGTCATTAACTACTTTTCAGGCGTTCGGCTTAAGCGGGTTAAAGGGGTTTTGCCAGGATGTGCCTTATCTGCTAAGAAGCAAATGTAAACAAGCCACACAGAACTAAGAGAGAGAGAGAGAGAAAGACAGACAGCCAGACCACAGAGCCATGCATAAGGGATCGTGTGAAATGTTCACTCAAATAATCAAACTACAACTAGTGGATTCTGTATACAAAAGACAACACCTATTCTCCACAGCAGCTTGAAAGCTTCTTCATGTTCTCTGTCATCAGATAAAGCAGGGATCTACTCAGATAATCACACTACAACTAGTGGATTCTGTATACAAAAGACAACCTATTTCTACCCGGTGCCTTGAAAGCTTCTTCAGCTCCCTTTCACCAGATAAGAAGTGTTCTCTGCTCAAGCCCGGCCAATAGCTCTTTTCAGGTCATATCTAATAGAAGCTTTTAAGTAACTAAGGGCAGGTAAGGTAGCCTGTAGCTCTCTCAGACTGCAATTTATGTAATCACATATGTTTAGAAAAGTTATTAAATACACATTTTGGAGGATCCCACGTCAATATTACATTGTGGCAAAACCCCTTTAACTTATAATGCCCTGAGGATATCCCTTTTCTTTTAATCATTCAGTTATAATTTTAGCTTGACAATGATATATTTGATCATCCGAACAGTTCTTTCTCATCCTCTTCAACTGTCCATAGGGCATACTTGTTTTCCATTTTTTATAATGGCAGCTTTGGAAGTTTAAATATTCATTTGTATCCACTGATTTGTAATACATATGAGTACTATATTTATTATTTTCAATGCCCATTTCAATCATCAGATCTAAAAAATCTATTTTGTCAGGGTTAATTTTGGAGGTGAATGTTATCCCCCAATTATTGGTGTTGAGATGACTAACAAATTCCTTAGTCTCATCTATGGATCTTCTCCAAAGAAGAAACAGGGGGTTGTTACCTGGACGGCTGAGCTGAGAGCTCCATGAGACATCAATCAAAACTTACAACTGAACCCGACACTGCCTGCTATTTCCTCACCTGCGGGTACCAGAAAACTCCAGCTTCATGCCCGTGGTGACGGAAGTTGGCTACGGAGGCTGGTGTTCTGAGAAGAGGAGTGACACGCACCAACAGCCCTGCACAAGCGGAGAGACAGAACGCACTAGCTGTGACTCCTTATCTGACCGCAACACCTACTGTACAAGCCCGGCCCGCCAGATACATTAAAAGGCCCAGCACACTAACGTGCCCACACGGCACTCAGAGCTACCGCCTGTTCACTGCTTGCTCTCTGCAGAGACGCGGGCCCCTGTGTGCACACCCCCAGTCACCATCTTATTTTATCCCTTGACTTGCATAACCCTCTGGGCCCACTTTAAAAAACTTTCCCTAGTATTGTGTGAAGGGCTGTAAAATTTGATAGTCTACCCAGAAAACCCCTCTGTGATTAAGAGCAAAAATTCAGGGACTATCTGAACACTTTGTCCCTCCCCCGAAAGAACAGCGCCATTTTAGACCTAGCAGCTGAAAATTAGAAGCAGACCCTCACTAATTCCACTGCCCAGGTTTTCCCCTTTAAAAATCGGGATCTATAGATTTCCAACCTTTTCACCCCTCAATGGTTTTTTTACCAACTGTTCCCATATCCATTAAAGGTACATAAACTCCCTCTGGTGACTGTGAAATCTTCCTAAATACAATTTCCATATAGCCAACCATAGTGCCTGCATTAAACCTTGGGTGCTTTTTTTGTGAAACCTCAGTATCCAATTGACTTCCTTCCGGGATAAATAGGAAAAAGAAAGAGGAAAACACACAAAATATATTATAACATAATGTGTGGTTTTTGGATATATTTTGTATTATATAATATATATGTTGTGCGCCTATTTCTCCGACCCTCATTTGGGCGGCCCAGGGTCCTTCACTCACGGGGTCGCCCTTTGGTAACGAAAGGCACACAACAAGGCTTCTTTGGCTTCCGCTTTTTATTGTTTAATTTTGCATAAAAACATAAATCAAACGGAAAACCCTCAGGGCTGGCTGGCCCTTACAACACTTGCATCCCCCGTCCATCCAGGGGCCCCGCCACGTCGGGGTACCACAACACATTGCCCAGCTTCCCGCGCGTTCTGCTTCTCCTAACCTCTGGGGGGCCCAAACCCCTGTCCAAGTCTTGCTCTACCCCCCTTTGGGAGCGACCTGCCCCCCAATCACCTGGGAGACAGGCTTTTTATAGCCCCTCCAGGGGGCTTGCCCCCCAAAAACCCAAAATGGAACCTTGGGGCCTGGAACATGGGGAAAACCCCCCATCGCGCTGTTCCAGGGAAGCCAAAACCCCTAAGGTGGTACAGCCATGTTTCATACAGCTGTCAGCACCTATGTTTCTGACAGATAACCATTGGCTCCCTCCAGACCAGGCCCTTGGTGGCACGTCTCTACCAGGATGACTCCACCTAGTAGCAGAAACAGGCAACTACCTGTAGTCGCTCTGCCACAAAGGCAGTCCCCGGGTTACATACGGGTTGGGGACTGTAGGTTCGTTCTTAAGTTGAATTTGTATGTAAGTTGGAACAGGTATATTAAGTACATATGTGGTGAGGAATGCTGACACTTATAAGTGAAAGCATGCCATACCACGCATGTATGAATTGTATGGGTGCTAATTAGTATGTGTTGCTGTGGCATGCTGGCATTTGTAGATCCACAACTACAAGTGACAGCATGCCACACGTGGGTGCAGAATGGTGCAGAGGTGGGGGGGCAAGACCTATACTAAAGGGCAACAGGAGAGGCATGAGAGTGGGGCTGAAAACATTATACTGCACCCCTCAGCAGCTGAAGACGCTGTGCCTCAGGTCAGGACTGGGGATTTGAATTTTTCCCAGGAAATGGGGTCTGGGCACCATTTCCCCTTTTTGCCTAGGGCATCCAAATCCCCTGCCCTGGCCATTCTATCTGTGCTCACATACAATGTACAATGAGTCCTTTATATAAGCTGCTGATAAGGGCACTGCTCAGCTTATGTATGGACCTCACTGATATTCTGGGTAGTTGAAGTCACTTCACATGCTGCTTTTCCAGACAAAACAGTAGTGCTTTCCAAGTGCCATCAGAGGAGTTAAGCATCGAACAAGACTGCAGAATTGGCTTGTGCTTTGGGGCTCTGTAAGATCTGCACAGCCTCAGTGACTGTTCTCCCCTATGCTAACTACTGGGGAGGAATCTTCGAAGCACCTCCAGACAGCAGCACTTCACTCTGGGATGTAAGCCTGCAGCAGTCATTACTCAACAGGGCTTCCCGAGGGGGCATATCTATCAGAACGCTGATTAGCTGCAGAAGTGACATTGCCCCAGAGTGACTAAGATGGTAATAAGCAGGGACTACAGTTCCCACAATGCACTCTGTGGCAATGTCGGACAATCATCGTCCCGTTCAGATAGCTATGCCCCCTCAGGAAGCCCTGCTGAGAAATGACTGCCAGGTGGTGGAAGCAGACATGGCATGATTTTACACAGGTTCAGTCTTTTCATCATGTGGGGATAGAGGAGGTGATGCTGAATGGTGACAGGATGCGTCAGTGGTGACCCGACGTGCAGTGTCCCGATGATATGGGGTGTAACTCAGTGTGTGACGTCAGCACACTGAGCCACGCCCCATAACTATTCGTTCGTAACAGACAAGTTCATTGTTTCCCACATATGTCTTTCTGTGCACAAATAAAGATGAGAAGCATTACAAAAAAACCTCAAAGATCTAAACCTGCGAAGCTCACCCAGTTCCTTCAACAATCATCTCCTCTTTTGCAAGCCTTGGATGATCAAAACTCTTTATCTCAACTGTCCGCATCTTCACCACAGCCAGAATCTGTGGAGATGGAGTCCCAAGAACCTACAGATCAGGTTCCCCTAACCGAGATTACACTTCAAAGGCTGTTTGCATCTTTCAAAGATACCCTTTATAGGGATTTCAAACAAATTATGGTGGATCTGAAATCTGACATACAATCTTTGGTCTCCAGAGCCAACCTCGCAGAAAAAAAAAATGGCAGAAATTACCATTTTACATAATCTGCTGGAGGTGTAAAGGTTATCTTCAAAGATACTGGATCTAGAAGATAGATCAAGAAGAAATAACAGAGCAGTACCAGAGTCGATAACATCAGACGCTCTCTCTTCTTTCCTGACAGATCTAATGGCGATGGTTCTGCCGGAAGACTGAATACACCGTCTTCCAAAACCAAAACACCTGGCTCCATCCATCCCAAAAGATATTATTGCCAGAATCCACTTTTTCCAGACTAAGGACAATTTCTTAAAAGCACTACGCAGCAATACCTCACTACTGGACAGATTTGCTAACCTTTTAAATTTCCCGGATTTTGGGGGGGCAAAATGTCAAAAGGAAAGGTTGCCCCTTATACAAAATTTTCGAGCCCAAATTTTGGCTCCGTTGGGGATTTCCAAAAAGTTGGTGGTTATGAAAGTGTTGCAACAGTGTGTAATTCCGGGGCAAGTAAAGGATCTTTTCCATCCTGTAAAACTTTTTCTCGACGCTCACAAACCCCACAGTAAAAGGGGGCTTCCAACGGAAACCCTCACTCCACTTTGGTCTGAAAATTTAAAAACAAAAACCCTGTAAATGACTGAAGTTTATCTTCATAGTATGATGAGCGTTACATTGACTATCGTCTGGGTGATAGTCGATATCGGCAATTATAAAGAGATATGATAGTCGATAATAATTTTTTGCCGTGACCATTAAAGTCTATGGGAGAGGAACAACCCCCTTTCATTTTTACACTCAAACAGGGCTGGAGAAGTGGAAAAAACATCCACAACAGTAAATGGATAGTGCACATCTTAGGAAAACACACTTAGGTTTAAAACCAGAACCTGCATTGACCCAAAATTAAAAATTCCCAAGGGGGGCAAATGATTTGAACCATCATTTTACTTAACGGGAAATTTTCACTTCCCGTCGGGAACAAGATGCCCCTTAAAACCTATGTACCCCCGGTTTAAAAAAGTGCCTGAAAAAAGTCTTTAAACCCACCATTTTAGTTGAAGGGACTTTGACTATGCCTTCCTGGACCGCAGTATGACCCTTAAATGTCTCACCCACAGTTAAAAATTTCCGAAAAAAGGGGTCTTTTAACCACCAATTTGTTGAACGGACATTAAAAATACCTTTCGTCCACAGTATAAAAAAGTCAAAAGTCCACATTTTCTGTGGAAAGCCGGGGTGCGTTTGTCTTAAGACTCCCCCAGCTGTGCTGAAGGGGCCCAGAATGACCGGGTTTGGGGGGAGGAAACCCTTATGGCGTGGCGACGGCCCGGGCCCTTGTCCATTTTGATACCAGAAGTTATTGGGGCCGAAACACTCAAAAAAAATCGGTTTGAGACGCAATGTCGGCACCCTGATCTTAAACTGGTCTCTGTGTGTTGGATGTGTGCCCTGATTACATGAGTTGGTGAGGGGGTTTAAATAAAGTTTTTAAAGGGTCACCCATTAGGTTTTCTGCCCCCTTTTCCCTGTTTGCTGCTGCTGCGCTACGGCTATTGGCATTTTATGCTGTCACGTCGCTGATTTGTTCCCCATGACTTTTGGGGAAAATTTTGAAGCAGACGAACAGATGTCTAAAGTTGATCAATGGGCAAGGTCTAACCCCCTGCTTTTTTAAAATTTTCTCTATTTGGGTAGGGGAAAAGGAAAAAAGTGTGATTTTTGTTTTGAAAAGGGGGGGGACCCGGAGGGGGGCCACCCAGTAATGTTGTTCATTTTGATGGCCTTAATGGGGAGGGACCCATGTTGGGGAAAAAGGGGAGCACCCAAGAAAATCATGTAAAGAGATGGACCCTTAAATTTCCCCAAAGCCTCGGGGTTTCGGGGGGGGGGCACTAGAAAAACTGATTTTCCCTTAATCTTCATCCCCCCCTTAAAAATTTGCCCCCAACCCCCTTTCGTCGGGAAAAGTCGGTGTCTGGGAAATACCTCCTTTTTCGTTCCCCCGGGCCCACAGCTTAAAACGCCCTGATTCCCTCAGATGATGCCCCCTGAGAGCGTTTGGCCCCCTTGCACTGCCCTGGACCCAAAACCCACTGCCTAATAAAGCCCAAAATAAAATTTTTTGAAACTGTCGGGCCTTGTGGATTGGCGGAGAAAAAGGGGCTTCGTGTCCGCATCTGGGGAAATGCTTCTTTGGGGTTTTCCCAAATGTTTTCCCCTTTTTTCAGTAGTGTCCCGCGGGAAAGTGGTGTGCGGTGTTCCCATGTATTATTATATAAAAGGTCCCGCACCCCCTTGCCAGGGGCACCGGGTTTTTGGGCATATTTTTTTTCAAAAAAATTTTTTTTTGTGCAAAACCCCAATACGTTATATTTGGTGTTTTAATTGATTTTAACCTATATGGGGAGGAAGGGGTGCCTAAATTTTTGGTTTTTTCTGCACCCCCCCAACTTTTAAAGGCTGTATAAGAAAGTGCGTTTCAGGTCTGGTGTGTTTTATTTTTTTCTCTCTGTAAAATTGGAGGTTTTTTTGGGACCCAGTGGGGGGCCGGGAAAATTGGGGCTCTTTGAGGGGGTTTAAAAGTTTGTTAGGACTGCCCCGATTTGAGTTCACGTTGAAGTCGTGGGCAGCTTAAACATCTTTTGACCAAAAATTGAAGGGAAAGGAATTCAAAGTTTTTTCATGTATGATATAAGCGCATTTGTGCCCGTCTCCCCTCCGTCGCTTTGGGAGGGTTTGGGGTTTTAAAGTGTTTCTTCTGCTCCCAAACCGGGGAAGACAGAAGGTTCGGCTGCTGGGGACTGGCCGCTGTAGGGAAATGAGGTCGTCAAACTGGGTGGGGGAGAAGGGGTAGGAAATAGGTCTTTTGGGGTGTGGTGGTTTTACTCGGGCGCCCGGGTGGGGGTGAAGCGGAGGCTGACCCCTTTGTTTCATAAATTGAGGACATGGGCAGTGGGGGAACGCTTGGTGGTGGCGGGGGGACGGGCCCGGAACAAGGGGGGTTGGACAGGGGTTTGGGAAAGGGCCCGGGGGTCGGTCGGCCCCTTTTTTGGCCAAGTGTTGCCCCCTTTCAACTCATGAAATTCGCTGCATGGAATGGACACGTTGGTGGTTTTTTTAAAACCCCTAAGATTTTTTGCCTCTACTTATCCCGTTTACGGCAAAAGGGGGCATAGGGACATCGCTGGGGTAAATTTCAGAGGTTTTGCTCAAAAAGGGCCCATTTTGAAAAGGCCTGGATTTTTTTGACGGCGATAAGCGGGGAAAAGGGGGGGGGGGTTTTTGCGGGACCGTGGTTTGGGGAAAACCCATATCAGGGGGAGTTTCTGCGACCGCCCCTCCCTTTTTGAGGGGGACCCGTTTTGCACAACCCCATTGTCTTCCCCTCGTCCGTGTGAAGCGCCCCGAAGAAAATTTTTCTAAAAAAGCCCAAACCGTTGGTTTCCGAAATTTTTCCCCATCATCTTCTTAAAACCCCAACGGTGATTTCCCTTTCGCCCTGCCCATTCTCCCACCCGGAGCTGCGGGCTACAAGCAAGGGGGCACTGAAAGGCGTTGCCGCCCCGCCAAGGTTTTTTTGCCGATTAAAACGGTTCCCCTTTTCCCCCTTGATGGCATCAGAAAACTGGGCGTCAGAGCAGAAAAAATTAATTTCTTTGGCTCTTGATTTTTAAAAACCCTTTGCCCCCATCCCAAATTTGCATCAAAGGGGTCTTCAAAAATTTTGGATTATCCACAGGGGGTGGGTACACGAGTTTGACTTTTAAAACCCCCTGTCTAAATTTTAAAACGGATTTTTAAAAGGTATTTTTGGCCCCTTTCAATTCCCCTGGGGTGACTAAAAAAAATTGCTGTATTAAAATTTAAAAACTGAAAAGTAGATTCTATAACAAAGTGGCCTGCAAAAAAAGAAAAGAAACAGGTATCTGAAAATTTTAATTCAGATAAAAAAAGGTTTTTTTTTTTGGCACCTATAAATTTCCCACCTGGGGTCCCTCCCAATTGCTGGATTCTTTTTTAAAACTGAAAAGGGGGTTTCTATCAAAAAAATTTCGGGACTGGGCAAAAGTGAAAAAAAAACACGTATCTGAAATGTATTCGGAAAAAAAAAAAGGTTTTTTTGGGGGCCCCAAAAAATTTTTTCACCGGGGGACTAAAATTTTTTTGCTTTTTTAAAATTTTAAAACTGAAAAGTAATTTTTCAAAAAGGGGCCCTTTCCCAAAAAGGAAAAAAAAAGTTTTGAAATTTTATTGGTTAAAAAAAGGGTTTTTTTGGGCCACTTTCAATTCCCTGTGGGGGACTAAAAAAATTGCGTTTTTCACATTTAAGTGCAAGGTCCTCAATGAACAAAGCTTTTTGTGCCCCCAAAGTGAAAAAAAACCCGTTTTCTGAAATTTTATTGGGGAATAAAAAAGGTTTTTTTTGGGCCCCATCAATTCACCTGGGTAACTCAAAATTTGTGGTTTTCAAATTTAACTGCAAGGGGCTCTTCAACAAATCGGGAAATGGGAAAAAGTGCAAAAACATTTTATCTTTTAATGTATTCGGATAAAAAAAGGTTTTTTTTGGGGAAATATAAATTTTCCCTGTGGTGCTAAAAAATTTGCTGAAATTCACTTTTAATTTGCAAGGGGCCTCAAAAAACAAAGCTGAAGGCGCCAAAGTAAAAAAACAGAAACTGTAATGTTTTCGGGTAAAAAAAAGGTTTTTTTTTTGGCACCTTTCAATTCACCTGTGGTGACTAAAAATTGGAAATTCACATTTAAGTGAAGGGTTTGCCTCAATAAACCCAAAGCTGTAGTGGCCAAAGAAAAAAAAAACCAACTTTATTTGTAAGTTTCGGATAATAAAAGGTATTTTTTGGGGCACCTATCAATTCACCCGGGTAACTACCAAGGCGGGATTAAAATTTTAAATGAAAGGCCCCCTCTATCAAAAAAATCTGGACGGGCAAAAGTCCCAAAAAAAAAAAAAAACCGATCCTAAAAATGTTTTTGGGATAAAAAAAGGTATTTTTTTGGCACCTACTTTTCCCCCTGTGTGCTACAAAATTGCTGTTTTTAAAAATTTAACTGAAAAGGGATCTTTCAAAAAAAGGCGGGCCCCTGGGGCCCAAATTTTAAAAAACCGTATAAAAAAATGTTTTTTGGGATAAAAAAAGGGTTTTTTTGGGCCCCTTTTCAATTCACCTGTGGGGACTACAAAATTGCTGTATTCAAAAAAATTTAAGTGAAAGGGTGCCTCAATAAAAAAAAGGGCTGTAGGGGCCCCCAAGTGAAAAAACAAAAAATTTTAAATTTATTCGGATAATAAAAGGTATTTTTTGGCACCTTTCAATTAACCTGTGGTACAAAAAAATTTTTAAAAATTTAAAATTTAAAGTGCAAAGGTGCCTAAAAGGAAAAAAAGGGCCTTTTGGGTGAGCAATAGTGAAAAAAAGTATCTGAAAATTTTAATTGGAAATAAAAGGTTTTTTTGGCCCAAATCAACCTTTGCTGACTACAAAATTGCTGGTTTTCTAATTTAATGCAAGGGGGCTATATAAAAAAGTTGGAAATTGGGCAAAAATTGAAAAAGAACCCCTTCTGAAATGTAACTGATAAAAAAAGTGGATTTTGCACCTAAAAAAGGGAACGCGTTACTAAAAAATGTGTATCCTAATATAAGTTCAGGCTGTCAATACCAGGAAATATTTCAATAAAAACTGTTATAATAAAGTTTTTTCCGGGGCAATGTCTACACTAAGTCTTGGGTGAATTTATCCAGTATTCTTTTCAGTCTTGTCGGGGTTCGCCCCCCGGGGCCCCCCCCTCCCCCCCCCCTCCCCCCCGTTTACTTTACAGTGGGAGTTTCTCCCTTTTAAAATTTTTCTACCCAACTAATAAAAATCTTCCCCAAACTCTGATCTAACTAATTTTTTAAAAGGGTCACAGCTTTAAAAGTAGAGCTTTCTTGTGAAGGGAAAAAAGGGAAAAAATTTCCTGAGCTGTTTGGGGCACGGCAGAAACGCATCGTCCTATGCTAAGAGACGCTGACAACAAAAGTCATGAACAGGAAGGGGGTGTTTATGTAAAAAGAGGGTCATGTGATTTTTCCACCAAAACGCAAAACCCTATCAATCCCCGTCATGACGTGTACCCCAAATTCACCCCCTCTAAACTGTAAGCTGTTTGCTGGCCCTTTTAAAAAGAAAAGGAAGCGCAGGGAAAAAGGCGCGTTTTTAAAAATGATGCACAGAATTTTTTTAAATTATGCATGGTTTTAAAAATTTCGTCAACATTTAAAATGTGCCCATTTAATTTGTCAAAATTAAACGCTCCCAAAACTAGTTTGTTACCCTCCCCCTTTTGCGTTTTTGTCCACCGGGGCTTATTGGGGTCCAAACCCGATCTTTCCCTTTTCATATGTCCCCCCCAAAAAAGGGGTATTACACCCAAAAGGGGGTTTGATGATTTCAAAGAAGCTTTTTATCCAAGAAAAGGTTCCCCCAATGAAAAAAAAAATTTTTTAAAATTTATATCACCGAACCAAAGTTTTTAAAATGGGCAGTTTAATTTTACTAGCAAGTGTACTTACCCGAGAATAGATAGGGAAAAGGGCTCCTGTTTAAGGGGCAAACTGACCCCAAAACTTCCTTTGGGTGGTGTTTTTTCCCAATTCGGTAGTGGCCCCTGGGGGGGGGGAAAAATAAACCCCCAAAAGGAGATCCCTTCCCCCCTTTTTTTTTCCCCCAACGGGTGGCTGGGCCTCCCTTTAAATTTTTCCGCATAAGTGTTTAGATTATAGAGTTAGGGGGGCCCCTTTTTACCCCTTTTTTTGAACTAATCAGTCTTGCTGGGCCTTTCTTTGGGGTTTATCGCGATACTCACGCCTTTAAAAACTCATTCGCCAAGCGCGGGATTAAAAGACATGGCGCCCTGGTTTTTTTCAAACGTTATGAGGCTTCACGAGGCATACATAGGGGGTTGCTTTCGGGCCCCACCGTAGGTGCGCCTGCGCGACTTTACACACGGCGCGAAGTCTTTAAATTATCAACCCCGCGTGCGCAAGATCCCCCCATTCAATAGGGGATCGGTGGTAGGTTTTTGGCCTCTAAAGATGTAAATGTGCAAACATGCTTCCCTAACCAAAAGGTGCCCCTTTTCTTACCCTGGGGTAGTTTTGGTGGAAAAATAGTTTTTAAATGTAAACCGTCCTCTTTTACCCTAATTAACCAAAATCCATTAAGGAAAAAAATATATGTTTTAAAGAGGATTTCACAAATTTTTTTTTAAAACCCCCCAATAAAAGCTTTTCATGGCCCCAAATCCTTTTTTCCAAAAAATCATTGAAAAAAAGTAATTTTTGTCCCTGGGGAAAAGGTAACAATTTTTGCTGATATAAGTAAGTCCTTTGGGGTTTATAACAACCACTTTTAAATATTTTTCACTAATTTATGGACACCCAATAACCCCATTTGGGGTTTCCCCTATTTTTTGGTTTGTAATAACTATACAAAATTATTAAACAAAAGGGCCATTTTTAAACGCTATTTTTCCCTTTAGTTTTTACAGGTGCTGTAATTGCACCTTCCTGGGATAAAGGGTTTTTAATTTTAGTATATATGCCCTAAAGATGCCCATTTCGTCACGAGGTACGAATATGTTTATGTGAGATAGTAATGATATATTTTGGTCTTTCTTAAACTACTAAGAACTGTTTAAAATACGGGGGCGCCCTTGATGGGCGGGGGCTCCCCCATAAAAAAAGTAAAACCCCCCCATTTAGGGGGGTTTTTTATTATTTTTTTTGTAGGGGGAGTATCCCGTAAATTAAATAGCTTTTTTAGGTATTGTTAATTAAAAACAAGGTTAATTTAAACATAATTAAATTTTATGGGAAAAGAGAAAATTTAAAGGAAAAGAACTTTCCAATAAAGATACAAAAAGAAGGGCTCAAATTAGTGATGGCGGGAAAACTAAAAAGTTTGGGGGGTTTTAGTAAAAAACCCCGAATTTTTAGAAAGTTCGCACCGAAATTCTAAATTTGAACCCCCAAAACCCCCCAATTTCGAAACCCCATTGAATTTAAAAAAGGGAGATGTTTGGGTTAATTTTTTTTACCCCATAAAGGTTGGGGGAAGGCTGCAGGGTTTTTATTTCCCAAAAAGTTTTAAAAAAAATTTGTGGAACAAATTAGTGAAAAACAATTTGGGTCTAAGAGTCCCCCAAAAAAAAAATTCCCAAAGGGAAAATAATTTAAATTTCCCTTTTAATGGGGTAACTAAAAGAAGAGGCAAACGTAGCTATTTGAGGTGCCGGTTTAGGGTCCCTTTGGGCAGTTTAAAAAGGACACCTATTTTAAAAAGGGCCAAATTGGGGTTTCTGGGAGGACCCCTAAACAAAATTTTTTTACCAGGGCCCCAAAAAATTTAAATATGTGGTTGGGGCAAGAAATCCCAACGGGGAAAAGCTAGCAGGGCCGTAGTTATAGGGGGGGCAGTGGTAAACCAGGGCTGCAGTCAGTATTCTAAATTTAAAAGTTTTTAAGGGGCTAAATCAAAATTTGGGGCCCCCACCCTTACTAGTTCCTATTTTTTTAAAAATATCACTGGGCCCTTTTTTTATTAATGCACGGAAAGGGGTATGTCCCCAACTGCCCTAAATTGGGACCCTGCCCGTTCCCCTGTGCCCTTTCCCAAAACGGGGGGTTCCCTTTTTAATGCCAAAGGGGGGTTTTGGGAACCTCCCGGATTCCCGGGCCCCGTAGCGGGTTTCTAACCCTGCACCCCCCGCCCCTGCCAGCTGAACCTCCCCTTTTCCCCCGTTGGGAACCCTTCTTTCTGCCCCCCACAAATAAAAACTTTTGCAAAGCTTGCAAGCAGGGCGGGAACTTTAAATTTTTGGGCCCTGGTGCAAAAAGGAAAAAGGGGCTCCCGCCCGTTACCAAGTGCCTAAAAACCCCAAAAAGTCACATTCAAACTCCACTATGGTTAAACCCAAAAACTGTCGAAAAAGGGCACCAGAAACAAAAAATTTTGCCCTTTCACCAGGCTTGGGAAAAGGGGAAAAAGCATTTGGGGAACAGCCCTTTGGGGTGGGAAAAAAATTTAATCGGGGGGAAAAATTTTGAAAAGGAAGATATACAAGACCACTTTTTAATCTCCCCAATCGGGGCTTCCCCCACAAGACCCCACCCCTGGGGTCAAAATTTATCACAAGAAAAGGTTTAGCAAAATTCCCAGAACCACACAGGGTCACCTAGTGAATGACCTGCAGCAAGCTGGAACCAACGTTACAAAGGCTACCATCAGTAACACACTATACTGCCAGGGACTCAGATCCTGCAGTGCCAGACGTGTCCCCCTGCTTAACCCAGTACATGTCCGGACCTGTCTGAAGTTTGCTAGAGAGCATTTGGATGATCCAGAAGAGTACTGGGAGAATTTCATATGGTCAGATGAAACCAAAGTACAACTGTTTTGTAGAAACAGAAATGGATTTCTTTCTATAGGACATTTACTAACAGTGTCTTCAACAGTAGCATGACCCCAATTCTTCATTTATTTACATATCTGTGAGCAATGGCATATATTGCACAAAACGCTAAGCATAACATTACCCGATGTTTTTACTTATAGATATGTAAATAAATGAAGATCTATACTTTATGGTGCTGGTGCTGGTTTTATCCACTTTTTGGTGTGAAGGATTTGTGATACATTTCAGCTGGTGGACCGACAGCTTGCCAGGTACAGCAGCACAAGAGACCTTTCCTCCATGGTAAACATACTTTGAATTTCAACATATATGGGTGAGCACCTTTTTTTCTTTATCTATGTGACAATTGGAGAATAACATTCACCTCCAAAATTAACCCTGACAAAATAGATTTTTTGGGATCTGATAATTGAAAAGAACATTGAAAATAATACTTATACGTATCTCAAATCAGTTGATACAAATGGATATTTAAACTTCCATAGTTGCCACGATAAGAAATGGAAAATAAATATGCCCTATGGACAGTTGACAAGGATGAGAAAATGCTGTGCAGATGATCAAATGTTCCATTGTCAAGCTCAAATTATAACTGAACAATTAAAAGAAAAGGAATATCCTCAGGGCATTATAAGTCAATTTATGAGAAAAGTGAACGAGCTAACTCAAAATGAATGCCTTGCTACAAATAATTTAGCATTAAAATTGAAAAATAAAGTAAGTTACAATCATAACTTTATTACAAAATATAGTAACAATCATATGCAGATTAGAAACATCATGCAGAAATATTGGTATATATTGGGTAAGGAACCTTTTTTTGATAGATTAGTTATCTGAAAAATCAGGTATTACTTTTCCAGAGAGCTTTTACAATCAAATAACAGATTGCACCAAGTAGAATTGATAAAAACTTGTTAATAGCAAAACTAACTGTTGCATACTTGTAGTCCAGAAATAGTGAAAATACTACAATATATAATTGGCTGCCATAGAAAAGCAGATATACTTATGGTCCTTACCTTCGGAGCTCTAATAATGTTAGCATAACTTATTTGCTCCTGGTGAAATCTAGGGACATAACCTGTCAGCTCATGAGAGGTTGAGCAGCAAAACAGATGTTTTTCCAAAAAATGTATAATACTAGACTGTCAACTAGGGATAGAAAAGTGATATCAGGTTTCTTTCTTTCTTTTTGAATTTTAAAGTAAGTTTAAGTTTTATTAAAAGTAATAGAATTAGATAGTGTAGAAAAAATTTTATTCATGCATTTATTATTCTAAAGTACCCATTGATGTTAATGTATGAACAACTATGACTATAACACTGTGATGCGATAACGTATTCATGCAAGGAATCTGACAAAGTGTTGTAGATACACGAAACGCGTTGTTCAACAATAAAATAATATCTTTTACTATGAGACCAGGGCTTTTTCTCCTGATCATGTTGATGTGATCATTGGTGCTGGATCAGATCATTGGATTACTACGGTGGATCCTAACTTCTTCTTTGTTGATATTACCCATTCAACGTGGGACGAGGAACCGGGAACGTGAGGAGCTCCCAGCGGTCTGAATCAACATTTGATTACTGATGAGCTGTGGGTGAGTTGTGCCGACCTGCTGCACAACTCTCAAGGGTGAGCAATTTTACTCGTCGCAATTATATAAAAAAAATTATAAAATGCACTGCACTAGGAAGCGCTTCTGTTTTGTCTTTGTCTTTAATTGATATCAATTTTAAGAATAGATACTTTAAATTTCTTTTTTTAAAATTTGTGGGGGGAAAGTGTCCTAATAAAAGCAATTCTGTGATTTTTAATTTTTTTTCTTTTTATCTTACCTCATTCACCACCGACATGTTAAGTTAAATGTACAGGGAAATAAATGCTACCAAATATACATCAAATGTACCAAATTTATGTGGTTGTTCAATTTTGTTTAATAAAAATCATAATATTAGAAAAATATTATTTTTTTAGCAAGACTTGGTAAAATGTTTTAACATTTTTTTTGCCTTTTAGGCAACTTTTTCTGTGATTTTTTTTTAAAAAAAAATGCAATTAAAAAAAATTTTCCCAAAAATTGAATTTTAGCATAAAAAAAAAAAACACAGCCTAATATGGTCTTTTTTATGAAACTCTTTGTTTGCCCCAAGTCCCTTTTGCCCCCCTTTTGTCACTCCAAAAATAGTTATGCGGGGTACTTTGAAGTGACAAAGCCTTGGTGCCACT
This sequence comes from Phyllomedusa bahiana, assembly GCA_025379985.1. Classification (NCBI taxonomy): domain Eukaryota; kingdom Metazoa; phylum Chordata; class Amphibia; order Anura; family Hylidae; genus Phyllomedusa; species Phyllomedusa bahiana. Next base: position 4,128 of record JAODAL010051885.1, on the reverse strand, counting down.
GTTGCTATTGTTGTTGAAGTCAATAAAAGATGGCACAGCTACATCTCATGTGTTAACTATGTCATACATTTACGTCACTGTGTAGAAAGTTTCCTATTCTCTAAATGTACAACATGGTGGGGGGGAAATAGAAGAATAAAAAAACTAAAATAATGTTTGTTATACAAATTTGTTTACTTTAGTTATTTGGAAATTTTTATTTTTTTTAGTACTTTTTCCCATAATAAAAACCCCATATAAGAAAAAAGGGTAGGGAACTTATGGTAAAATTTTTTATAAGTAAGTAACACAAATACCTTGTATTATTTTATGAAAAAAAGCTATTTTCATAAATTAAAGCTAAGTGCAGAATTCTTAATTAAGTAGCATAAAGAAGGTCTTTATAAAAGAAATTTTATAGATAAAAAGCCATTGGTATTTGAAATGAATTACACTCATCTGTTTTTCCCTTATCCACCTTTTTAGCATTGCTTTTAAATTTGGGCCAAACATATAGTGCATTCATTTTAAAGATACTGTGTATTATTAACCTAAAGATTCTTTATGTTGTCCACAGAGACTTTTTTGTAAGAATAATTCTATTTGCCATTAAAAAGACCTTTTCTACAGGGATTAAAGTTAATTAGTCATTGATATTGTTACTGGCGTAAATACCCTGATTCATTAAATTAACTGTTGTGCTACAATACAATAGAATACAAAAGAAAAAGCTGTTCAATCAATAGACTTGACTCCTTCTGAGTAGAATTTTTTTTTCATTTTCTAGAGCTTCTAGGTATAAAAATAATGCAAGTTAAATTTAAAGACCAACCGCTTGTAAATGTGAAAAAATATTTTTAGAACTTTTGTATATTCTAGATTTATAATAGGGGCATTTAAAAACGCAATGTGAAAAAAGAAAGAAAATTAACACACGCAGTGCTGTAGTAACCATGTAGCTATATCGCGTTAAAAGTGCAATGGATGTGCACTTGACGCCTCACCGGCCTCAACAATCGGCTTTAAAAACTGCAAACATTTACTTTTTTAATGGGAGAAAATGGAGGGACATATGTTGGTTTGGCTTACATTTGGGGAGTACACTAAAGGAAATGTTTTACTTGGTCCTGCTAAATATAATCACTCAACATGTCAGTCTTTATTGGTTGAAGTTTTAATCTTACCTTTTTTTTATCAACTTTGGAGCACTGAATTCATTAATTGGTAAGTGGTTGAATCTTTGCTGGGGATGTTGGTCTTAATTCTGGCACCTGGGCCTTATTTTACCACATATAGGTGTATAGATGCTACAAAAATAGCCAGGACAGTAATTCCTTGACATTTTGAAAGCTAGAGCCATAAGAAGCCCTTGACAATCCTTTAACTCTTTTGAGTGTATAGGATCATCAATGGCCATCATGTAGGGTGGATGGTAGGTGATCACTGGGTCTCAAAAATGGTGCATTGGGTCCAAAAAGTCATGGAGTAAGCTGGGGAATAAATAGATAGATAGATAGATAGATAGATAGATAGATAGATAGATAGATAGATAGATAGATAGATAGATTTGCGCATACTTTCAGATGGTATGCAAAATACTGTAAACTTTTCTGGCCCAAGACTTTTTATGACCTCAGTGATATGAATATTCACTCTACAGGTAAATGGTAAATTTCTATGTTCCTTTCGTTCTTTTGTAGTGATTTACTTATCATTTTTAGCCAGGTTCATGTGGGTTTAATCTAAAAATAAAAGCATAATCTGATGAAACTGCTTAAGGACTAAGTTGTTTTTTTAATGTAAGCAAACCTCATTTTTGATGTTTCTTTTAACTGGTTTATGTGAGTTTTACGTAATGTGTTAGTGTTCTGGATTAATATTGGATTTAAATAACGTACATTTAAACAGACAATGTGATTTGTACTTGTTTGGAATTTAATAATAGTATCTGGTATATTTGTATTAGCAATGCACAGTTTAGCAACAGTCAAAACAAGAATCAAAATGATAAATCAGCTTACAGGGAATTTATTTTTAGAAAATAATTATTCTTGTATTCTTTTTTACAACACGTTGTCATGTTGCCTAATAATTGTATTCTTGGATACCTGCAGCACATTTGTGCTGTGTTCAGCTACTTTGTTTTTTTGCTTTACTTTGTACTTCACCTAAAAACAGGGAAAATTATTGTCCAACCACATCCTGCAACATTTCAAAGAAAATCAATTACATACAGTATGTGTCAGGCTACAGGGACAAACAAGGAAAAGTTCTAGAGACGTCAAATAGGATCAGAATTTAAAGCCAGAAATCTCATATATCTAGTTCATTGAGAAACCCAACATACATTTAATTATATATTGTATTTGTACATTAATTGTGTTGCTGTAAAAACATTACACAATCACTTTGTAAGGTCAAGGAAAGTACAGTGAGCCCTGACTGTACCCCAGCCCACTGTCCCTGCCTACTTGATGAACTACCCTAATGGCAGCCCCCAACTGGGTGGCAGTCCCTACACTGAAAGGAGCAGGGCCTGTCAGTGGAGAGAAAGATCAGACAGTCCAAGTTGGCAACAGAGCGGTAATGTCAGGCCACAAATCGGAAAATGGAAGGATAACCAGAAAACAAGCCAGGGGTCAAAACACTGTCAGGAACAAGGTACTGAATCAGGAAACAAGCCGAGGTCAAGAACACGAGCCGAAGTCTAGTAACAAGGAACGCACAATATGGAAACAAAGGGAAACAAGCAGGGAGAACCTTTCACAGGCAAAGCAGGAAGGAATTGAAGAGGTTTAAATGGTGTACCCGGACACCTGCCCTGTAGCTGATTTGAGCGGTGTCCAGGACTTCCTATTGACCTGTGTGACACACCCTCTGTTAAGAGTGGCTGTAGAGCTGTCATTCCTGAGCTCAGGAGCAGAACCTCTCCCAGGGTGTGGACATAGGCCAGGTAAATTAACCTGTGAAGAGTGTTGCATCCCACAAGCAGGCAACTGACCAGGTAAGTGGGTCTATCTTCTAATTCTGATTCTGTTTTTTGTTAACACCAAAGTACCTATTATGTGTCTTTATTTCTGCCTACAGTAAGAGTCTGCCCTCCTTCCCCCCAAAAAATAAATACAATTGCGCCATTGTTTTTGGGTTTAGTTTTTGTTGGTGTTTACATTGTATAGTTTAACACTAGAACTACTGATGGAGTCATTTTGACTCCTTTCATATTTTATTTCTCTTCTGTGACTACATTTTTCAGAATTCCGGCTTGAAACTCGGTGACTTTTCCTCAAATATGATGTGAAAAAGATTTTGTGAGAATAAAATAATTTTGGTGAAAAATTTGCGCGTTTTTTTCAAAATTTACCAAGAACTACTGAAGGGAGTCATTTGACTCCCTACTATATTTTGAGGTCCTTTTGTCCCCTAAATGTTGCTATAAAGTTTTGTGCATAATTTTTTCACTCTGTCTTATTTACCCTGATGTTCATATAGATGTAGTTCAATTTCATGTCAACTTTTTCATTTTCCTTGTGTTTTACCTGCTTGTATTACTGTGTAATGCTGAACAAAATAGCTTGTTTACTCTAGGCTCTTTCTTATGCTAATGAAGGGTGGTGTTTTTCTAAGGTTCTAGCAGGAGACAGTATTCTGGGGTAGTAACTTTACTATCAGTTCAGTGAAGAGACAAAGAGAACAGACACAGACATACGAGCTCTGAAGACTCTACAGGTATGAATTGTTATGAAATAGTTTAGCTGCCTGTCAAAATGATTCAGCCACCTACTTTTGAAGGTGGCAGAACAGTTATTATTTCTTTTAGTTTTCATTTCATTTTCTATTTTTTAGCAGGGAAAATATTAGAATTATGGAATTTTTGAGGAATATGGAGAGAAGACGTTTGATAAAGCCTCAGGATATTCTGGCTATTTGCAATCCATACCGGAGAATGAATCGGAATCCGGGAAATTTCAGGAACATGTATTTGATTCTGACAGTGATGAAGATTTCATTCCCCAGAACATATCAAGTGAATCTGAAGATCAGAAGGAACAAAATCCGAAGGTAAGAGTTATGTTTTATTTATTTGTTCTTCCACACACTGAGTTAGGGGCCCGTGCACACTGCAGAATTTGGGTGAATACCATCTGGGTA
>JAODAL010051884.1:0-26380 GCA_025379985.1 Phyllomedusa bahiana | reverse complement strand
CATAGCCTCCCACCCAGTCAAGCCAGTATCGCTCTGCTCTACACTGATGAGGGGCAAAACCCCGAAATGGTCGTATGTAGATAAGCGATATTGGCTTGACTAATATTCCTTTTTGCTTCTCAAAGATTCAGTGAATCAGAAGTAAATTGAGGATTTGTTACAACCAATAGAGGGCGCAGTGAGCTTCCCAGCTCCTTTCCCATAATGCTTGTGATATGTAGATGCTTATTAGTGGGCTAACAGGCAATCAAAACACTAAACACCTTAACTGGTTGCTCTCCAAAGGAGAGATGTTCCCCTTCTCTTCCAGCCACTCATTGCCTCCCACCCAGTCAAGCCAGTATTGCTCTGCTCTACACTGATGAGGGGCAAAACCCCAAAACGGTTGTATGTAGATGAGCGATATTGGCTTGACTAATATTCCTTTTTGCTTCTCAAAGATTCAGTGAATCAGAAGTAAATTGAGGATTTGTTACAACCAATAGAGGGGACAGTGAGCTTTCCAGCTCCTTTCCCATAATGCCTTGTGATAGAGTATTGGGCTAAAAGGCAATCAAAACACTACACACCTTAACTGGTGCTCTCCATAAGGAGAGATGTTCCCCTTCTCTCAGACAAATATGATAGTAAGGAACAGGCCAAAGCTCAGAACAGGAAAACAGAATACAGGAAATTGTTCTAAATGCTATAAGGAACAACAATAATCTGGCAGCAAGCTAAGGGGGAGGTGCCCTTTAAATAACCACAGGCATCAAGACTTAGGGCAAAATGTCCGAAAATTGGCGGTGCTACATCAGTTTTTAGGCACATTAAATAAATGTAAAGTGTACCAGAAAGTCTGACCCGATCAAAAATCTGGCGTCAGGTATACCTTGCATAGTAAACATAATGCGCCTAAAAATGATGTGCTGTGCGCATCATTGCAATGAAACCTCCATGACGAAATGTGCCTATTGAGGCGCATAGCACATCATTACAAGTGTATATGTGTTAGGCGCATTTCACATTTTACAAGTATGTGTTAGGCGCATTTCATATACTTGTAATGATAAGCTATGCAGCTCCGTGTACGATGTGCCTCGATAGGGGCATTGCATACGCTTCTAATGATAGGCTATGTGGCGCGATTTGCGCTAATCGCGGCACAAAACATTTCATTGGTAGAGTATGTAATGCCCCTATTGAAGCACATCGCGCTCGGAGGCGCATAGCTTACCATTACAAGTATATAAAATACGCCTAACACATACTTGTAATGCGCCTAACACATATACACTTGTAATGATGTGCTATGTGCCTCAATAGGCCCATTTCGTTATGGAGGCGCACAGTAGAACATATTTAGGCACATTACAATGTGTTTTTCCCGGCATATAATGCGCCTAGTTTTGGTGTACGACAGTTCATTTACATCCAAAATATGGCGTCAAAAGCGGTTTTAGCGCAATATAGACCAAAAAACTGGCGTTGGCGTGTTGGGCAATGTCGCCCATAGTCTATGAAAGCTGGATTGCGCACGCTGGCTCTTTGAATCACCAAGGGTGAGCACACACCCTAGTGGAAAGGTGACAGCAGAAGGATAAGATATTAGCCAACCGGGAAAGGAGACACCACATGGCATAAAGGTACACAAGTGCTACTACAGTACAGAACATGGGCCACGATGTACCCTCTTCCTTATGGACCCCTTTCTTCTGTGCCTAATATCTATGGAACCTGTAAATAAGCTCTGGAGCATTTATTTTCTCCACCGGTTTCCCTTGTTCAAAGTTATAGCCTTTTAAGTCTATTGGGTAGTACAGATTTCTAAAAAGACAAAAAATACAGAAGCGCTAGCACTATAATCCTTACCAATAGTAAATTCATTAGATATTTTAATTTCATTACTGCTAGCTTTTTACAAGTATTAAATAAAGGTTTTTAGTGCACAAGCTAATCAAATTGTATGTGCCCACCTACCATGTCAAGGTAACCTTAGTAGGCAGGCCCCTCACTGTAGATTTACCTCTTAGTGCGGTCAAAGTCTCCATATTTCCGGGCAACAGGTTCCAATTCAAACTGATTATATGGATCTCAAGAAAAATGGGTGGTGCGCAAAATGTCCAAGTGGAGGTAGTGACTGCTACAGATGACCAATGCAAAAACACAGAAACATCAATCAGAACATCCATTGTTATAACTGATATTGACACTGGCAGCAGCCATTGTGGCTGTAATAAAGACTCCCAAAAAGACAAGAAAATACAGCAGCGCCAGCTGAAACATTTCAATTGTATTACTGCTAGGTTTTCTACAAATAAAAAAAATGGAGGTTTTTAGTGCACAAATTGTTGTATACCCACCTACCACGTTAATGTAACCTCATCAGGTGGTTCGCACATAAAGGCAAATCTATAGTTAGTGACCTGCTTGATTTAGCCTGACCTTGACATGGTAAGTGGACATACACAACTTGATCAATGTGTGCACTAAAACCTTCATTTTATACTTGTAGAAAAGATAGCAGTAATGCAATCAATAGCTTTTGTGAATTTAATGTTGGTATGGTGTTAGAGCCATTTGGCGCTGCTGTATTTTTTTTTGTCTTTTTGGGAATCTGTATCACAGCCACAACATCTGGCACCAGTGTCTATGTCATTTGTAACAATTGATGTGCTGGCTGATTTTTCTGTATTTTTTGTATTATGCAGTACAAATTACCTCTTGACCACTTGATATTTAAGATCTCCTTGACCTCAAAGATTTCTCCAGAAGCAGCCTCTGCAAAAGATGAAACTTACTTGTTATGGAAGCAATTAAGGACCTCACACTATGGTGGGATAAGTGGAACACACTAGGAATGAGTAGGAAAGAAAGTCACCAAAGTTGGTAACAGACCGGATTGACCTGGTGGATGACAGACAAAGGAGCTAGTTTGAAATAGGGGACCTTTACGTGAATATATTTCGAGGAGAGCTAGACCTTGTATCGTGGTTGGAACACTGCTGGAGGTGTGTGTTTCTTGTCCGCCTGAGTCTTGTAAAATAAACTAGTGAGTGTCTTGCCAGATGTGCTGGAAATCTTGGACCTGAAAATTCACTGCTGGAACATATAGGAAGTAGGGAAATGCAGACAAGGATATAGGCCATATACAACGTGGAAAGGAGATGATTCACTATCAGGATCATTATATGAAAATTCTGCCCAGAGTAATAGGTTCACCTGTCAACTTAATGTGCAGATACAAAATTCTGGAGGTAGTTGACTAAGACTTGGTTAACTAGTTCCACCTGTCCATTAGACTGTGGATGGTATTTGTCAGAAAATTCTGATTTTACTTGCAACCAGGAATAGACAGTATTTGTTGTTAGAAGTAGCTAGCCAGAGCTAGGGACTGGGTGGAGAACAACTATACATATAGCATGGAAGTTATTCAAGATAGAGAACTAGGAATTAGTTATAAATCAGGGGGTGGAGTGGAGGGATGGGGTGTAGTTATAGTTAATAAAGACAAGGTTAAAAGAATGAAAACCAAAAACTCTAAATTGCATGCAGGAGTCTCACCAACAAAATTAACTGCAATTATAATTACATTATTAATGTCCAAAGAAAAATATGACATAGTGGGGATAACTAAGACATGGCTGGACGAGAGCTATGACTGAGCAGTTAATTTACAGGGTTACAGTTTGTTTAGAAAAGATTGTTAAAATTGGAAGGGGGAGGTGAATGCCTTAAATCATGTCTAAAACCAACAATGCAGGAAGATAAAGATACAAAACATGAACATGTGGAATCATTATGAGTAGATATACATGGGGATAAAATAATAATAAAATTATTCTAGGGGTCTTCTATAGGCCACCAAATATAACAGAATCCCTGAAAGATGCACTCCTCAGACAAATAGATGAGGTGGCTGATGGGTGACTTCAACTACCCAGGCATAAATTGGGAAACTGAAACCTGTGGTTTTTGTCAATAACTAAAAGAGTTACCTTTCACAACTGCAGGAGCCGACAAGAACGAAGGCCCTTCTGGACTTAATATTGACTAACAGACCTGCAGAGTAACAAAGGTTCTGGTTGGGGGGCACCTAGGAAATAGTGACCACAATATAATAAATTTCCGCTTATCCTTCAATTAAGTTTTTTGTAGAGGAGCCACAAAACCATTGAATTTTAGAAAAACTATTATGAATCTGCTTAGAGACGCTTTTATCTGTATTGACTAGGAAAAGGTCTTTAACAATAACAGAACAAATAATAAATGGAAGATAAAAATTTTTTAGCCTCTCACTGTGAAAGGTATATAACTTATAGAAATAAAATGATTAGAAGCAGGAAAAAAATCAATGTGGATCCACAAAGATGTAAAGGAGGTGATAGATAACAAAAAGAAAGCATTTAAAAGGCATTTACCATGAAGTAAAAGTGAGGTGGGAAGCTTGCAAATTAAATAATAAACATTTTCACCATTCATAATTCTTAAAAATTCCGAACTATTTTTGTTTTAGCTGCTACCTTAGTGATCCATAGTGTACAGCTCGTTTCCAGGGGATATGACCAGTGATGAGAGTTCCTCAGTCCTGGCCGCACATGCTCAGACACCACCTCTCCTCTCAGGCAGCTACTGTCAGTCCTTCCCTGCTTAGTAATCACACATCCTCACTGCTATACGAGTGTTCTACTCTGGTGCTTTCATTCTACTCCTGTCCTCTGTACTCTTTAGTAATTAGTCAAACAGTGAAAATAAATAAAAAGAAAAAGGAAACCTCAATCAGGTGTGTGCATTAAGAAAAAATATCCACGTTTGGTTCCTGCAGGGACCTCTATGCCGAAAGACAGAAGTGCTAACCACTCAGCCAAACTGTATTTACTCATAGATCTTTACATAAAGAGACCTTTGATTGACTAGAGTGAGCAAACTGTGGAGAAAGGCATGGTGATGTCAAGTCTGCTGCATCACATGATATACAGGTCAAACAAACCATACATTCCTTTTGAATACACTGAAAGCTGAAGCAGAACAAACCAGGCATAATATGCCTTCATGGTAAAACCCTTTTAAACAGCAGGGCAGTAAAGAAGAATTAAAATGCTAAAAGGGACAAAATAAAAAATGTAAAATAATGATAGAAAGGAAATAAAAGAGCAAATCTGGAGACAGAGAGGTATATTGCCAAGAAGAGTAAAACTAACCTCAAAATATTTTTTTACTATATAAATAGTAAAAAGATGACAACTGAAAATGTTGGCCCTTTGAAAAGTAGTGAGGGAGATATTGTAGAGAGTGCTGAAAAGAAAGCAATTTTTTTTCTCCACCGTATTTACTGAAGAAAATGACATTCCTGTTGATGGGCAGATGGATGAAGTAAACTACCTTAAATATTTCTTGTTTAACCCTGGAAGAAGTGCAGCTCTGCCTTAAGAAGATTAAAATAGACAAATCATCAGGTTCCGATGGTATACACCCTAATATGTCCTAAGGGAATTAAAGGGGATTTGCCAAGACGCAAATTACTCACCTTCTTATCAGCACAAGGAGAATGTCATCAAATCATGAGTCATGAAAGCTGCAGAGTTGAGAGGGAGGGGGTGAGTAAGGAGCAAGGAAGAAGGGAGCGTCTCAAAACTTAAGTGAAATAACAGTACAACAGTGGATTCTCAATACAGCAAGACACAGCCTGATAGACTGCACTTTCTACCCAGTGCCTTAAAAGCTCATTCATTTTGCCTTTCATCAGATTAGAAGTGTTTCACGCAAGCATGGACTGTCAGCTCCTGGGTCGTGTCTAGTGGAAGCTTTGAGGTAACTAAGGGGGATTGAGCAATGCTGTAGCTCTCACAGGCTTCACTTTTTGTAATCACATATATTTAGAAAAGTGATTAAATACCCATTTTGGAGGTTCCCACGTCAACATTACATGGTGGCAAAACCCCTTTAAGTAATGTGATAGATAGGCTCTTATTTTTAATATTTATGCACTGGATAGTAATGGGGTATGTCCTAAAGGATTGGCGCATAGCAAATGTTGTGCCCATATTCAAAAAGGGGCCAGAAAGTGATCCTGGAAACTATAGACTGGTATGTACATTGTTTGAAGGTTTTCTAAGAGTTGATATTAAATGTATAACTCCGTTCCAGCATGGGTTTATGAAGGATCAGTCCTGTCAAACTATCCAGGGGTCAGTATTGGGTCCTATTCTTTTAAATATATCCATTAATGACCTTTCAGAAGGCTTAAAAAGTAGAATGTTAATATTTTGGAGATGATTCTAAACTGTGTAAAGTAATTAACACAATAAAGGATGATGTTATATTACAAAGGGATCTGGATAAGTTGGAGGAAGGGGTGAAGAGGTGGCAGATAAGGTTTAACACGGATAAATGTAAGATTATGCACACGGGAAGGAAAAATCCATTCCATGATTACTTGTTCAACAGAAAAACTCTGGGCAAAAGGGACATGGACTTGGGAATCTTAGTGGACAGTAAACTTAATTCTAGCAGCCAGTGTCAAGTAGCAGCTGCCAAGGCAAACAGGATCATGGGGTATATTAAAAGAGTCATAGAGACACATGATGAGAACACAAATCAACTGTCAGACCACTGTCAGGTCCACACCACAGCTCCTGTGCTGAGTCCTCACTGCTGCGGCGATCTTCACTGCTTCTGCTTACTTATCTGTCCCGTCCCAGCTCTTGTCGCTTCTGGTATGTCGGCGGTGTGGTGTGTCTCCGGTCCTCGCTCCTGCTTGCACCCATCCTTTGTGGCTACTTGTGCGTGCATGAGTGCCCTCTAGTGTGTGCACGACAGTCTTCTAATATTTAAAGGGACAGTATCCCAATTTCCTGCAAAGTGACCTGTGACTTCTGTGCATAAGGTACTTCTTGCCCTTGCTCAAGCATCAGTTCATTGTTGTTGTTTTCATACATGGAGCTTGACCCCTGGCTGCTGTATACCTGCTGCTATACCCATATATAACCCTGTTAACCCTGTGCTTTCTAAAGCACTGTTCCTGCTGTTTTTGTCACTGCACCAGTTCACTATATCTGCTGTTCCTGCCACTGTACCTAGACCATTACCTGCCTGTGTCCTGTCACCCATACCAGCACCTGCTGTTCTTGCCCTACACTTCGGCTACCACTGCGAGCTATACCATCTATGCTGGCAGTGGACCAGAGGATCCGCATACTTGCTGTTCCACCCCTGTGTAACGTGAAGAAGTCTTTGATTCCCGTCAGTAACTGTTACAACCACATATGAAATATTGTGTACAGTTTTGAGCACCAGTGCACATGAAAGACATTGTTGAGTTTGAATAGGTTCAAAAGCAGGCAACAGAAATAATAAAAGGACTGGGTGGACTACAATACCCAGAAAGATTAGCAAGATTAGGGTTTTTTAGTTTAGAGAAAAGACGGCTTTGGGTGCGCGCGATAATACGCTTAAAACCTTGGACATTATTCACTATACACGCTCTCATAAGATCCCTCTTATGGTCTTGTCTCTAAATGCGGAGAAGGCGTTCGACCGTATTTCGTGGCCTTCTCTGCATCAAACTGGCCTGGGCCCTACTTTTTTATCCAGGATCACAGCATTATATCGCGCGCCCTCTGTCCGCATCAAGGTTAATGGCACTTTTTCTGCCGCCTTCCCTATCTCAAATGGGACTAGACAGGGCTGCCCCCTGTCTCCGCTGCTCTATGTCCTGATAATGGAGAGTCTGATGGCAGCCATCAGATTTAACCCTGACATCAAAGGGATCACGATTAGGGCGAGGGAATATAAATGTTCTGCATTTGCAGATGACCTTTTGGTCTACATTACGAATCCCCATATCTCCCTCCCCGCTCTGATGGCTGACATTAGAAACTTTGGGACTTGGTCTAATTTTAAGATAAATTTCTCCAAGTCTGAGGCCCTTGGCATTGGAATCTCCCCACGGGACCAAGCCTCCCTACAGTCTAATTTTTCTTTCGAATGGCCTAAAGCAGGTATTTCCTATTTGGAGGTGCACATTTCGGCGGACCTCTCACAGCTCTATGCAAATAATTTCCTTCCCCTTCTGCGCAAAATCAAAAGGGATCTGGATAGTTGGCAACAAAAAGAACTGTCATGGTTCGGCAGAATAAATTTGCTAAAGATGTCCATCCTCCCGAAATTCTTATACCTTTTCCAAACAATTCCTATACAGCTCCCTGCCTCGTTTTGGAAAAAAATCCAGCGCTGCTTTACTGCCTTCGTGTGGTCCAATAGGAAGCCACGAATAGCGCATGACACGCTCACGAGACCTAAGGACGCTGGAGGCACGGGTTTGCCTGACTGTCGGCTATACTACTTAGCCTCGGCCTATTCACGTTTCCTTGCGCTAGCCTCGGATAGGCATAGGAAACTGTGGGTTACGTTGGCGGAGGATTTGAGTACTTCTGCAGTGGCGGTTCTCCCCTGGACCTGGACTCCTGCCCTGAGAGGTGCTGCGTCCTCCTCGTTTTCCGTAACACAAACCTTATCTGTCCTTTACTCATATAGAAACTCGCACAATCTCATAGATCGTGAGGGCCCCTGCGTGCCACTCACGGACAACCCTGATTTTCCTCCGGGTGTCTCGCCAAGTGTCTTCATGGGTGGTACAAAATGGACTCCTTTACGTCTATATCAGGTTTCCTCTGGAGGGAACCTAAGACCGCTTGGCGACATTCTCGGAGGAGGGCCGGCTCCTGCTAACGCCCCGTTCCAATATGCACAACTCTCCCACTTTTTCCACAAAATCAACTCCACATATCGTCTGACCAGGCCCCTCACGACCTTTGAAAAGGCAGTAATGTCTTCTGGTAACATGAGGCATTCCTTGTCGTTCCTCTACAAATTACTACTCTCCGGCCGGGCCAATTCACTTCCTTCCTTTTGCTTGATATGGGTAAAGGAATTGGGCCTTTCATTCACTGCCGATCAATGGGAGCAATGTTTTCAGATGGCCCATAGGGCGCTGGTGGCATCCAAACATCAGGAAACCTGCTATAAAATTCTGTCCCGGTGGTACAGGGTCCCATCTGCTCTGCATCAGATCTTTCCTTCAACTTCAGAATTGTGCTGGAGATGTGGAAAGGGGAGAGGGACTATGTCCCATGTGTGGTGGGGATGCTCTTTGCTATGAAGCTTTTGGATCTCAGTTCTGGAAGTTATTAAGGAAGCTACGGGTGTCTCGGTTCCTGACACTCCGGAAGCATTACTGCTTTTCATGTTCCCCATAACTATCAGTAAATTCAAAAAATCCCTCCTCAGGCACTTGCTGCAGGCGGCCAAAACCATAATTCCGCGTAAATGGAAATCAACTCCTCCCCCGTCCATGGACGAATGGTTCGCAGAAATTAGTTTTGTGAAGAGAATGGAGGAACTGATTGCTCAAACTCCTGGACAGGAAGATAAATTTAGCAAGACCTGGTTTAATTGGTCGCTTTTTCAGAACTCCCCACTTTATCTTTCAATTACTTCTTAAATAGTTTGAGAGGGGTCCTACCCCTTCTTCCCTTTTTCCTCCCGCCGCTCCCCGACCTACAAGTATTCTGCTTATTTATTCCCTCTCCCCCCCCCCTTTTTTTTTACCCTCTCCCCTGAGTAGGTGGTGTGAAGGTGTATTGTTATGAATGGCGTGTCCGTGTGTTGTCCCTGTCCTTTGCTTATTCGCATTTTGCTTAAACTTAGGGGTGCTTACAGTGCCCTCTTATCTGGTTTATCTTGCAATTTGTATTAGACTTAATACTTAGCCTTAGTATGCTAACTATATCATATATAGGTATCTTTATATCTATCATAATTGTGATATTACCTACTTTGTTTTTGCATCGTTGATTCCTTTTCGCACTTTTTATATTCATATCTTTTTTATTATATCTTAAGCCTATATTTCACATACTGCTCTGTTTGTTACCAATAAAGCTTTTTTAAATATGAAAAGACGGCTTTGGGGAGATATAATAAATATGTTTAAATATATTAAAGGTCAATATAGAGATCTCTCTCAAGATTTATTTATACCCAGGAATTTATCTACAAGGGGGCATCCTCTATGTCTTGAGAAAATAAAGTTTCTACATAAACATATAAAGGGATTCTTTACTGTAAGAGCAGTGAGACTGTGGAACTCTCTGCCAGAGGATACATTTCTAGGGTGTAATAATATAACAAGTTACAGTGACTAGGATTTGGATAAGGGTCATTGATACAGGGATTTATTCTGATTGCCATATTGGAGTCTGGAAGGAATTTTTTCCCTGAAATGAGGATAATTAGCTTCTATCTCATGGGGATCAACACTATATGACAATAGACTGAACTGGATGAACATCTGTCTTACAAACTATTTACCTATGGAACTAGAAGAAAGACAGCAGCACTTCCTAATTGAAGAAATACAGCGAGGTTACAGTGAAAAAAGAGCATGGTGTAAAGCTCAAAAAAATTAAACAACCATAGCAGAAAATTGCAGCACTCATTCAGGTAATAGTTGAACAAACAATGTGTTCATTTCCACACATCACGAGACAGATGTTTTAGCTCCCACACAGAGCCATTCTCAAGTGGCAAATGGTGCAATGACATCGCAGTCCCTCTAAGTTTTAAATAAAAAACATCTGCAAATTGAAAATAGTTGCAAGTAAGCAGCAATGACAGCACAGAAAGTAAATATCACTTGCCAGCATCTGAAAAATCAGCCTCGTTGGATAGGACGTATACTTACATCATGATTGATGGAGGTATACAAGCTTACAATATCAAAGGAGGCCAAAATTACCCCTGTAGCTACATCAATGACTTGTATTTTACACATTAAGGCATTTGTATCACGGATATATATGGAAGTTGCAGTAACAAATTTCCCCAAGACCCTAACTAAAAAAAAAAAAAAAACATTGCTGGATAAAGAATTTCTCCCCAACACTATATGTCTCCCCAGGGTATTAACCAAGGACTAGTGTGTCTTTGGTAAAAAATATAATATTGGGGTTACCGGATGGGCAATATACAAAAATTCCTTAAAATTGTGGTCTATGTGGCTCTTATCAAAGGCCCCACCTTTCACCTCCCTAAACTTACAACAAAACTCATATTTAGGATCACAAGATAAAACCCGATACACGTCAGCGAGGTGACGATTAGACTCACATATCTATAGAATCATATCCATGACGACAATTGCACTGTCGAGCCTAATTGTAATACTACAATTATTAGATAATTTATTAATAGCTGAAGTTTCAGAGGAGGTCAAGTTAGGATGTTAAAAAGAATATATCAACTACCAGCTAGATGAATGGCCAGTATCCAGAAACCTCTGACTGATTCAAAACCACATGGAAAAAAGAGGTAATGTCTAAAATATAACTTTTATTAATAATAACTTAAAATATATCCCACTAACAACTCTCTCTAGAACTACCAGGGCGATACTGTACAATGAATAACAGTCCCTACCCTAAAGTGCAAGATGATCGTCCCGATAAAGGGCGCTCTTGCCCGGAACCTGTCCCTAGGAAAATTGACAGATATGATCCTCTAGTCTGGTCCCAACATGTTTCGACCAGCCTGTAAAAATTATTATACCTGGTCACCTCAGGGGACCAAAATGCAGGAATTCAGACTAAAGGTGTTCAAAAATAATTGTCACATAATGTACTACAGGTATACTATGCCTAATCCAAGATACCTGATGACAATACCAACTAGGGAAAAGGGAAACAAGGATGATGTATTCATCCCAGAAAGTAAGAGGTGGTCATATCCCAAAAATCTCAATACCTTAGGTAAAAGTAATGTACCTTACAGATATGTAGAGGAACCACCCCAATAGTTCAGATAGTCTCTCTGAACTATTGAATGTGGCTGATGCTGCAATGCCCTGACAAGGCTAGAGATGACATAGTGGTGGTTCCTCTACATATGGTAAGGTATATTACTTTTACCTAAGGTATTGAGATTTTTTGCATATGACCACCTCTTACTTTCTGGGATGAATACCTCATCCTTGTTCTCTTTATCCCTAGGTGGTATAGTCATTTTATCAGGTATCTTGGATTAAGCATAGTATACCTTTAGTATATTAGTTGATAATTATTTTTGAACACCTTTAGTCTGAATTCCTGCATTTTGGTCCCCTGTGGTGACCAGGTATAATAATTTTTACAACCTGGTCGAAACATGTTGGGACCAGACTAGAGGATCATATCTGTCAATTTTCCTAGGGACAGGTTCTGGGCAAGAGTGCCCTTTATCCGGGCGATCATCTTGCACTTTATTGTAAGGACTGTTATTCATTGTACAGTATCGCCCTGGTAGTTCTAGAGCAAGTTGTTAGTGGGATATATTTTAAGTTCTTATTAATAAAAGTTATATTTTAGACATTATGGGCGACATGTATGATTGGGCTTTACGCCTGTTTTTTGGCGTATCCTGCGCCTCCCCAGCCTGAATCCGCTGTCGGACGCAGGGATGCGATGTTAGGCACAGCGTTCGCCACTTTCAGATGCGCCTCGCATGAAGGGGCGGGCAATGGGCACGGTGTGGGCGCGATATAGGCGTTCCGGGGCGGGACGTGGCGCGCTCGAAAACTCCGAGGCATGTACGATCGCGAGTCGGCAAAGTGCGGCGCATGCAGCTCTCACCAGCTCCGACAAGCAGACCTAGTTGATTCTGGTCTAAATGCTCCGGCGGCGGCGAACTGAAGCAAGAATGGAACATGCTAGGAAACATAGAAGATCGCAAGAGAAATCTCGGCGCTCAGCTCCGTGCGGCATGGAGTATGATTCCAAAAAAATCGCCTTTATAAAGGCAGAAAACATTGTCAGAAAAGAGCTCAAACCTCAAAAATAAAAAATACATAAAAAAAATCACTTTTCCAAAATCTAGAAGGCGCAATATCAGGAATTAGGATATTGGAAATTGCCGGGAAATACAGTAATTCAAATTCTGAAAGCTCTTCTCATTGGTCGGCAGAAGCCAGCCAATCAGAATAGGAGCGACAGTGACCCATTATAGCCTATGGAGAAGTTTGAACTAATCAAAATCAAAGGCGGGACAGTTCAAAATACAGTAAAAATGCAGAAAAGAGCTGATTGGCTGAGCAAGCGGTGGCTTGGCTATCCCAGCCAATCAGAGCGCGAGCTACTTCTCCCATTGTAGCCGATGGAGAGATTGGCGCAATGCAATCTCGGCGCTCAGCGCCGTGCGGCATGGAGCATGAATAAAAAACTCATTTTTATTAAGGGGAAAAATCATTACAAAAAAAAACCCTAAAACCCTTCCCTCAAAAAATAAAAAAAATTTAAAAATCCCAAACAACCATTTGTCGCCGGGGCCCGGGGCCTACATCGGGAATTTTGAAAATAGAGAAAAATCCCCGGGAAATAAAAAAAATTTTAAAATTTGGGGTTTTAAGCTCTTTCTGTTTGGGTGGGCAGAAGCCAGCCAATCAGAATAGAGCGCAAAGACCGTTTAAATTTCCCTTTGGGAGTTTTTTAAAACCCAAATTTAAAAAACAAAGAGGGGAAACGGGTTAAAAATACAGTAAAAATCAGAAAAAGCTGTTTGGCTGAGCTAGCGGGGGTTTTGGCAAACCCACCCAAAAACAGAGCGCGAGCAACTTCCCCCATTGTTTCTTTTGGAGAGTTTGGGGCGCAATGAAAACTGGCAAACCCCCAGCGCCGTGCGGCATGGAGTGTGATTTAAAAAAACTTTATTTTTAATTTTAAGGGGT
The DNA here is from genome assembly GCA_025379985.1 of Phyllomedusa bahiana. NCBI lineage: Eukaryota > Metazoa > Chordata > Amphibia > Anura > Hylidae > Phyllomedusa > Phyllomedusa bahiana. Next base: position 12,645 of record JAODAL010051884.1, on the reverse strand, counting down.
AGATCAATTTTCAGATAAAGCCTGAAACCTTCTCTAAAAAAAAAACAGTTTAAAAAAACCAACCCAAAGCTTTTTTCCCGAGACCGGCGCTACATAAGGAATTGCAATAGAAGAATTGCCGGAAAAAAATAATTCAAAAATTTTTTAAGCTCTTCTGATTTGGCGTCCCTTAAAACCCGCCAATCAGAAAAAGCAGCGACATTGGCCCATTCCCAACCTATGGAGGGAAAATTTACCCAAACATAATAGGAAACCCACCGGACCCATTCAAAAACCCATGGGGGAAATATTTTTACCAATCAAAATTCCCAAAAGGGAAAGGGCAGTTTTAAAATACAGTAAAAAAAGGGAGAAAAGGGGCTTATTGGGTTTAACCGGGGGGGGCTCGGGCCAAATTGGGCCCAAACAAAAGTCGCCCAGCCAATTTCTCATAAGTTCTATGGGGGAAAAAAAATTAGAGCGAGCTCTGTGATTGGCTAAGTTTAAAAAAGGGGGCGTTATTTTTGGGCCAAAGGGAAGGGAACGAGCGAAAGCTCCTAAGGGATTTCTAAAAGCAATCAAAATAAAAAATACATGGCCGAAAACAAATGATAAACTACAGAATTTCCCCCATTGAAAAAAAAAAATAATAATATGGGGGTAAAAAAAAAAAAAATGTAATTAAATAAAAAACATGTTTTTTTTCTTTTTTTTCGTTAGCCCCAAGGGTCAAAAGTAATTTGGGGTTTTAACCCCAAAATAAAGAAATACAAAAAATTTTTTGAAAAAATATTTTTTTTTTCTTTACCCCCCTATTATTTTAACAATTTTTTAAAACACATTTTTGGGGCAAAATTCTGGATTCTTAACATTTTAAATTTTGGGCCGAACATTTTATTTCAGATTGCACTAGAAAACCCCTAGGGGTGTCGCTCACTCTCCCCTTGGGCCAAATAAACGCCCTCCTTTTTTAAATTTTAACCCAAAAAAAAGAGCGGGGCTCGGAATTTTTTTTCCCCATAGAACTCTATGAGAAAGAAACTCCCTTCCCCGATTGGGTAAGCTGGGCGAGACCCCCCCTTGGGACCAATCACTCTTTTCGCCTTTTTTACTGTATTTTTGAACTCTCCCCCCCTTTGAATATTAAAAGGAAAAAAATTTTTCCATAGGTTTTAAAAGGGCCCGTCCCTCCAAATTTTGATTGGTCAATTTCCCCCCATAGGGTTTGAATGGGGCCCCGGGCGCTCCTTTTTGGGTTGGCTGTTTAAGCCCGACCAAACAGAAGACTTAAACAAATTTTTAAAAAACTTTTATTTCCCGGGAAATTTTCTCTATTGCCCAAATTCCCTTTTTTAAACCCGGTCCCGGCGACAAACCGTTGTTAGGGGTTTTTTAAATGCTTTATTTATTTTTTTTTTTTCAAATTCAAAAGCATAATTTTTTTTTTAAGAAATTGAAGTAATACAGATAGTAGCAAAAACAAGGGAAAATATGTGCGAGTTTTCCCCAACAATAATGGTTTAGTTTTCCCTAAAGTGTATTTTTACAAACCAAGACATGTGACCAACTTGGAATAATTAACTAAAAATTACATTAACATCTTGTTCGAAATTTCCCCGTATTGTGTAAAAGGTTTAATAACAAAACCCCAAAACCCCCAGCGGAGTAAGTAGATAAGAAAAAGTTACATTACAAACAACACATTACACAAAAGCACGCAGACCCACAGACAACAAAGGGAAAGGAAGGGAAGAGGGGGAAAAAAAGGAAAAAACAAGGAATTTACCCATCCCTGCGCCATTCGGTGGGAATACTGCTAGGACCACAATAGCTCCCTCACCCCCCCCCGGGTCCTCAAACATGGTTTTTGAACCCCCATTTCCCAGACCCGTCCAATCAACCCCGAAAAAATGCGGCCCTTTTTTGCCCAGAGAGGGGGAGATACAACTTGGGTTACTTAAAGAGGGGCCAGTGAAACCAAGGGGGTCTTGGGTCCCAAGCAATTGATCCAAAACTATTTTAAATCAGGGTCCTCCATTTTTTTGCATGGAATTTAACCTCTTCATAAATATTCCTCTATTTAGGGAGGAGTGGAAAATTCCCTTCCCCCGGGAAAAGAACAAGGGTTTAGCGGGCCTTTGACAAGAAACGGGGAGGGGATTTTTTTGAACCTGGGTTTTTTGGGGAAGTCCGAACAGTAAGCAGCAAAGGGTTCTGGAGTATCAGGGACTGCTACTCCCCCCGGTTTTGTTTTTCCCTTTATCACTAGTATCACTGCAGACCAGAACCCCTAACTGGGACAACCCCCCCAAATTGCCGGGATGGGGCCCTCTCCACTTCCCAATCTCCAAAACCGGTCCCGAAACTACTGGTACCATTTGGGGCAAAACAGAGGTACCCTGTAACCACCTGGGGAAAATACTTTTTAACATGTTTTCTTGATACTTAGAGGGTATTATACCTTATGGGACCCGTGGAAGCACTTTCCTTTAAGATCAAAAAGGGGGGGATCCCCAAATCATTTTCCCAGGGACTACATTAAGACGGGCCGCTTTGGGGGAAAAGGGGCGATAGTAGCAACCCGTACCCCAATGAGACGCATGGCCCGGGGGAGAAGAAGCTAAAACCCAAACCTCTCAAAATCTGTCAGCGGCCCATCAACCCCCTTTTTAATTTTATTTTTTTCAAAAAATTAAAAGCTTGGGGGTTTTGGAAAAAAACCCCAAAGGAAATAACACCCCACCCCGAAAAAATTTTTGGGAAACTTTTTAAACTGCCCGGGTGCCAAAGACAAAGGGAAAGCGCAAGGGGGGAAGCCCCTTTCTGGGCCCCCTAGGAGAGCGGCCGAAGACGCTCCAGGGGGGGGGAAAAAGGGTGATCAGTTTACCGCACACATTGGGGCCCTTTACGGCAATTTGATTTTAAAAGGGGTCCTGGCACATAGAGATAGCCCCAAATGTGCCCTTTGCTAAAGGAAGTGAAAACTTTATGATTGAGCAAGGAGTCCCGACCCCGGGGGGCACCGGGCCCCCGAGGCGAACATATGTTCGCCGCCACGCACCCACAAACCCCCCCTCCCCCTTTCTGATCCAGGGGCCCAAAGCTAAAAGCGGCATAGGCTGCGGCCAAATTATACAGCCTACAGTCTAAAGACCTACCCCCCCCCCCCCGCATCTTTAGGGCTTCAACACCTCATATGCAATTCTAGGTTTACCGGGGGGACCAGACAAAAAGGAAAAACACCTTCAAAAGGGTTTTTTCCCAAAAAGAGGAAGGGGTGGTGATCAAGGGCTGTTTTTTAAATAAATAAAAAAATTTCGGGAAAGGGCCGCATTTTTTTTGTGCATTTATTCTACCCAAAAAACCCTTTAAAGGTCTTTTTTTGAAACCAGGGGTCTAAGTCTTTGTTTTCCGGGTTTAGGGAAAAGGGAAAAAAAATTATCTGCAAAAATTTGGGGAGGTCCCGGGAGAAAAACGTACACCTAGGAAAGGGTTTTTGGGCCCCCCCCGGGGGCCCAAAAAAAGGGAAAATTCAATTGAAGGAAGCATGCTCGCGAAGAGAGACCAACTTAAGCCTTCTGAATTTGGAAGAATTGAAAACTTGAAATTCGAAACCCTTTTTTCCCAAATTTTCGATATACCGTCAACAGAGCTGGAAGTGAGATGTGTTGGGTTTTAAAAATATCCAGTGGTCATCCCCCAAAAACCGAAACTTTTGTGTTCCTGCGCTCCAGTGGTGACCCTTTAATTTTGGGTTTCTCTAAGGGAAAATGCCATGGTTCTCCCATATAATACTATAGAAGGGGCGAGGGGGGGAAACCCTGTGGTTCCATTAAAAATGGGAAGGCTCCGGGGGGATCCATTAACTTGACCGCGCTGACGGGAGAATAAAGAGGGGCAAATTTGGAAAAAACCCCGGGCCTAAACCAATTGAGCCAATGTTTGATGAAGAAAAGGGCCACGAAATTCTATCGAAACCTTTCTCTGATAAAGGTTGGGTTTCACAAGGGCTTTGGGGATTGCGCTGGTGGATGATGCCCTTTGTTTTTCGTGTTGTCTCATCCCTTTCCCTGCCGGAACAAACCCCGTTTGGGTAGGGTGCACGATAAAACCCCCGAGGGGGGGTTAACCGGGTCCTATTTTTGGCAACATTTTGATATCGTATTAAAAGCGATATGGGGGGGGTCTGCTGCGGGCTTTTGGGTCCTTCCCCGTTTAAAGGAATACTGCAGTGCGCCATATTCCCTGAGGGAAAAGGGTTCTCAGGGGAGATGTTATTGAACGCCCCGCAGTCAGGGGCCCAATTATCCGCAAAAATTTGAAAAATTTGACGGTGAAGCCATCAGGGCCGGGATTTTACCACCTTAGGTCGCAATCACGTCTCTAAATCCTGTACGGAAAAAGGGCCCCCAAATTTTGCCGGGAAAATGGAAGGGGGGATTTTTGTAAAAAGAGAATGGGGGGAATTTAACCCAAAGGGGGGCATTGAAAAAGGGGGAAGTTAAATTTTTTTGGAAAAAAACCGGGAAAGCTTAGCAATTCTTTACTGCAGGGACAATCCAAATTGGCAGGGGGGTCTTGTTTGGTTGGGGGTTTGCACTTGCGAAGGCGGGGCCAGCCAGTTTTACGGCACCTTTTTCCAAATTCGAAAAATTTTGCCCCACAGCACGGTATCATACTGCCCCACAAAAGCCTCCCGAAGTTTCTTAACCACTAGTCGTGCACCCCGGCATTTTCCCCGCACCCACCCCCTAGGGAGCGCACTTTTATGGGGCCACCTCCAGCTGGTGGATTTTGGGGAAATGCGCGGGAGGGCCGCCGCCCAAACCCCGTTTTAAGGGCCGGGCCCCATGCTTGATTAAAACCCCCCTAATTACACTTTTTTAGAGCTTCCCACGGGGATCGCCGGTGAAGATTATGTCACGAGTCCCCCGGGCACCCCCCTCGCCCGGGGACTGGGGCCCCATTTGGTGCTGCCCCCCCTTTTCCCGGGGGTTCGCTGCCAGTTCCACGGCTCGGGCCCCGGGCCCCCCCCTTACCAAAACCCTTTTCCCCGCTTCCTTTTTCGTCCTCCTCCGGGCCTTTATGTCGCATACCCCCCCTTAGGCGCCGGGGCCCCCTCTCTCGGGGATTTAAAGGGCCAGAAACGCCCTTTAATTGGTAAAGGCTTGCGGGTAAAAACTATTTAACCCCCCTTTTTTCCGGGGTTTTTTCCCCCCTTCCCGGGATTTTTTTAGTCCCCTTATTTTTGCCTTTAAAAAGCATCTTCTGCCCGTCCCCCTTCCTTCCGTGTACCGAACCTTTAAGCTCCTGTTTTCTCGACCACAACCTTTTTGCCGCTTGCCCTGACCTCTTGCCTGTCCCCCTACGTCCCCACGTTTTTGTCCCCACGATGCCTTGGCCCCCACCGCAACAATTCCGCCAGTGGGGCGCCCTGAGTTCCCGCCCAAGCAAGTCCACCCGTTTGGGCGGCGGGCTCGGGGTAAAACCCGGGGTTCTACTTAGTTTCCGCCCCGGTAGGGGTTACCCATCGTTGGGTGGTCCAGCGGTCCACTACCAGCACCCGTTCAATTATCTCCCAAGTAAGTCTTGAAATTGAGAGATGGTTGGGCGTATTTTGCTGAGAGAGCGGGGTTTGACACTGGGGTTATTAAAAATTTTCCATTTTCCACACGGGCCCGCGCACAGAGGGAAGCTAAAGGGGAACAAAAAATTTGGGTGCGTGGCTGACCACAATATACACTATTGAGGCAGCGACCCCAGAGGCAAGGGGAGTTTTTGAACCAGTATATAGTCCCGGGGGACTGTGGGACCCAGGGGAGAGGAGAAAAAAAGAATAGTCCCTGTGGCGGGGGGAGTATTCTCCAGCATGCATAGCTGCAACGGGGGGAAAACTCTCTTTTTTATTCTTTTTATGGTGGAAAACGACCAGAGTCGTTTCCCCCGAGGAATTGTCCAATGTAGGATCAAAAGTGATGTTGAAGTCCCCACAGAGTACCACGTCCCCAACCCCGTGGGAAAAGCTAATCGTGAGGCTTCGAAGAAGGCGGCCCTGGGCACTATTCGGGGCATAGGCATTTATTATAGTAAACAATCGCCCTTCCACGGAGAGGACCAAGATGATGTATCTGGCCTCTGGGTCCGCGGTGCAGGAGATAACCTGGTGGGCCAAGAACGATGTATGGCTATTGCTACTCCCTGACCTGGACTAATGGAAGTTGGCAAAGTGCCAGGATGTGTAATGTCAAATTTTTGATCAGGGAGCACAGCCTACTTAAAGTGTGGTTTCCTGGAAACAAAATATATCAATTTTACGTCGATGGAAGTGATGCAATACTTGTGCACGCTTTGGGGGCGTATTCAAACCTTTGGGTTGAATGGTGCGATGTCGAGCGTCATCATGATGTTTATCAGAAGAAATTTACAGTCAGCCAACAAGTGAAGCGGTGATGTACATCAACACGAGTTAGAAGGAAAGGTAGGAAGGGTTTGGGAGACAAAAGGAGGGGGCCACCAAAAAAAAAGACACAGGACCAGACAAAAGACAAAAAGACACAAATAAATAAGCTAAAACAGTAAATTAACAGTGACTATAAGAAAAAAGGGGGAACCTCAAAAAGCAGGTTTACATGGGCCTGCGACTTGTCCCCAACTAAAAAAAGGAAAACTACCTCAAGTGCCACAGAAATCCTGTGTCGCCGGGATTACCAGCGCAGGAGTTCCACCTACTGGGGGAAAGTGGATTCGCACAGGTATGGGATAAGAACCTCTGAAAACGCATATGGCTATGTCCGGCAATAATAAGGAAAAATTAACCTTTGCGACTGGGAAAGTGCAAAAAACCAGTAACTCTGACCAGCCAGCGGGTGAAAATAGTTGCTGTCATGGGCTAAATACTATCTAAAACCAAACAGTCTAGTGCCCAGGATCAGGAAGACAGGTAGTTCCCTTCAGCAGATCCCTCAATCTCCAACAGCAGGTGAGGGCCGTTGAGCTGCAGGGCTTGTTGAGGCAGGGTGATCCCGATCCCGGGTGACCGGGGTTTTATTCATCCGCCCTCTGGGGGGGGGCAGCATTGGGAGAAGAGGAAATGACCGGTGGAAGTCTCTTCCGCTGGGTCGGAGTGGGGGAGATGGATGACAGTGTTGGCCATTCAGGAAGGGAGAGGTCTGGAAGCTTAAGAGCTTGCAGTACTGCAGGGATGTCTTTGGGTGAGCGGATCATGAGGGTCTGTCCGCCCAGGGGGATATGTGAGCAAAGGGTTTCCCAGTAGAAAGGAATTTTCCCTATCCCTGAGGACGTCCGAATCGGCTTTAACAATGTCGTTGGGCCAGGGTACCCACGAAAAAGTCCAAAGAATGAAGGGGAGCATTATGGTAGGTCAAAGATTTCCCTTCGGGCCTTGTAGGATGTTTTCCCTTCATGTTCCTTCTGGGGTTTGGGGGATCAGCCGGGTTTGGTTCTTAGGGCGGAGACCTATCGATCTCAATGTGAGCTGTAGGGGTCGTCCAAGCAGGTTGTTGAAAATTTCCAGGAGCACTCTATAGAGATCAGAGTTCGGTTGATTTGGAACCCCCCTGAGCGCAGGTTTTTTTTGCCTGTTTGTTTTCTACATCTAAAAATGTTGCTGCAAAGAGAAAGATTTGGTCTGAGTGCAGAGCGACATCCTCTTTCGGAAAAAACTATAGGGGCAGCCGCCCTGGATCTAGATTGATCAAGATTGATCAACTTTGGATTTTTGGGACGTTAACTCTTAGGGAAGAGCGAAAATTTTCCTGCTTGCATTCCTCCATACTTGTTTCGTGGGAGGAATGTCTGCTCTGATGGAAGGGTTGCAACATCAGTCGTAAGTCCGCCAAGGTGGCGGGTTATCCTCATTGACGCGCGCCCTCCCAGACATAGGGAAAAAAATGCATAAGTTGTCATAGATTTATGTTTGGCGAGAAGGCAAATAAGAGGGGGTATTGTCAAAAAAAGCCGCTACTTTGGGAAAACTGACGCGGAATCAAAGAAGTGATAACTGTCCTAAGATGAGGAAATGTTGCTTGGGGTTTTTTCCTGAGCAGAGTTTTATGGCTAGGAGGTAACGGCCTGTCGGGGGTTGGGGAGAGTCGCCCCCCCATGACCCGTCGACCCCTGGTGGGAGTGGCCCCAAGGGGTTTAAAAATGAAAAAAAAGGCAGACCCCCCAAGGGTCAAAGCTATTGTATCTGGGCCCCCAATGGGGGGGGGTCTGGCCCTTTTTCAGTCCCCCTGAGGTGGGGGTCATGTGGGCATCTGGTTTGGGGGCCCCCAAAGATAGGGGCCCGGCTTTTCAGCAAGTGTACCCCCCCTGCGGGAGAGTTTCTTGGGGTGAGCCCCCTCTGGGGGAGCCATGCTGAATGTCCCCCGTTGTTTGGGGGGGGAGAGCGTAGTTGTGTGGGCAAATGAGGTAGTCCATTTGCAGCCCTTAGCCTGTGAGCCGGGGGTAGCAGGGAGGGGACATGACAGGGGGAACCCCCAGCACTTAAGTAAAGGGATGTCCCCCCGTCGTCAGCTTTGGGCCCCGGGGGGGCCCCCGCCCCCCCCAAAGGGTGTCTTGTTGAAACCGAGGTCCCGGGCATGTGGGGGCATTCGCGTCATGGCGCCGGGGCGCGTCTTGGCGGGGACCCCAGGGCGGTCCTTTTTGGGGGAGCCCGGACCGGGTCTTCGTTTTTGGGGTGCGGCGCCCCGAGCTGGTTGGGGAAGGTCCGCTGGTGTGGTGGCTGTGTTTTTTGCCTCTCCTGTCGGCCTGGGGTGTTGCACCCGCGCGTCGGCCATTGGGCCCTGCTCCCCGTCCGCTGCGCGTGGCCCCGCACAAGTGGCGTGGAGGGGAAAAAAAACGTATTAATCTTTTCCTGATGGTCCCCCGATTCTGCCCCGACTGGGCTTTTAGTTTTTTCGGCTTTCCCTGTCAAACGGGGTGGAAAATAGCCGGAAAAGGGGTGAGGGACGAGTAGCCCCTGAAAACACTTTTTACCCACCATAGCAGGCCACCCCCCTAACTGTTTTTTTTAGAGAGGTTTTCAGGCTTTATCTGATAAGATTCACTTAAAAAAAATGATTTTTTTATTCTATCCATGCGCACCCCCTTGAGGCCGGATTTTCTTTGGCCCCCCTCTCTCCTTTAAAATAAAAGGGGAAGTAACTCGCGCTCTGATTGGCTGGGATAGCCAACCCCCCCCTAGCTCAGCCCAATCACTTTTTTCTGATTTTTCCCTGATTTTGAACTGTCCCCCCTTTTGATTTTGATTGGTAAAAAATTCCCCCAAGGATATAATGGGTCTTTGTCGCTCCTATCTGTTTGGCTGGCTTCGTCGACCAATAGAAGAGCTTAAACAATTGAATTAATGTATTTCCCGGCAATTTTTATATTGCAATTCCTTAAGTAGCCCCTTTCTGGCGACAACCTTTTGTTCGGGATTTAATTGTTTTTATTTTTTATTTTGGGGGTTTTTGAGCTTTTTTTCCGAGAATATTTTACAACTAATAAAATGATTTTTTTTTTCATACTCCCCTGGCCCACGGCGCTGAAGCCCAGATTTCATTGCGCCGATCTTCCCTAGGGCTACAATGGGAGAAATAGTCGCGCTCAGTTGGGGGATAGCAAACCCCCCAAAATCAACCAATCAGTTTTTTTCAGATTTTTACTGTATTTTGAACTGTCCCCCCTTTGATTTTGATTTGGTTCCAAAAATTCTCCATAGTTTAAGGGTCCCTGTCGCTCCTTTTCTGATTTTGGCGAGATAGCCAAACCCCGCTAGTCAGCCAAACAGTTTTTCTGTTTTTACTGTATTTTGAACTTTCCCCCCTTGTTCTGATTGGTAAAAAAATTCTCCATAGGCTTTAAATTTTCACTGTGCTCCTATTCTGATTGGCCGGGTTTCTCCCCACCAAAGAAATAGCTTTTAGAATATGAATTTTTATTTCCGGGAAATTTCCATATCCAATTCTTGATATTGCGGTTTTTAGATTTTTGGAAAGTGATTTTTTGTTTTTTATTTTTTTTTTTGGGTTTGGGCTCTTTTTGTAATGTTTTTTTTTCTTTTCCGCCGGACATCTTTAACCCTTTAAGCCAACGCCTGAAAAGTGTTTTAAAGACCAGAACATTTTTTTAGTTTTGGCCCCCTTTCGTTTAAACAGTTGTAACTTTTTTATTTTTTTTAATGACGCAGTTGGGGTGAAGGCCCGTTTTATTCGAGACAATTGTAAAATTTTGGAATAGTTTAATACACTTTAAATAATTTCATATTTTTTTTAAATTTTTTTACAAAAATTTTTTTTTTGTTTTTTAATTTTTTTTTTACACCATTCACATTTCACACTTTAATTTTAAATTTTTTAGATTAATTCTACAGGGTTATTCGGGGCGGGGGATACCAAAAAATGTGTAGGGTTTTTTTGTGCGTGAAAATTTATGTACAATTATTTTTTATTAAATATTTATTTTTATTTTTTTTATTTATTTTTTTTTATTCTTTTTTTTTACACTTTTTTTTTTTTTTTTTTAATTTTTTTTACTCCCAGTAAGGGAGAACTGTGTAACATTTTTTTTTTTTTTTTTTTTTTAAACTTAGTAATGTTTAGCATATTCATATATGTAATACTTGCTAATCTGTGTCTGTCTGACACAGGCAGTGATTAGGACAGCACAACAGTGCGCCCCTAATCACTGGTTTTCTTACACAGACAACTCTGGGCCATGCTAGGTTTCCCCAGAGTGACTGTGCAGCCGGTCCCTGAGCTCTGTCGGGTGACCGGGCGTTCCGATCACCCGGGCCAGAGCAGGGGACCCCTTTGATTGCGCTGCGGTAAACGCACCGCCGAAAATCAAAGGGTTAAAGCATGGGTTGCGGAGGTTTCCTCCGCTCCCCGATTGCCTGCAGGACATGCTCTGGGATCGGGGTGTGTAGTTCAGCCCCGATCCCAGCGCAGCGTTGGCGCTGGGCGCCGCAAACCCCGATGTCTGCAGCGATGTCAAAGACGTCGCTGCAGACGACTGACCCGCACCGGCCGCCGCCAGAAGACGGTGGGCGGTCGTTAAGGGTTAATGAATTCTCGCTGTTTTCCAGCCTGTCTCGAATCGGAACACATCTTTCGGCGCAGTCCCTTCGGGCCCCAAAATTTCCGCACTGTGCCCCACACACTGGCGAAGCGCGGCAGACTTTTCCCCGCATGTATGAGCGCACCTCCTCGGATGGCGAATATTAGGCGCAGCGCCGCATTGCGCCCGTGTCCCTGCACTGCGCCCCACACACTGGCGAGGCGCGGCGGACTTTACATGTTATGTATGAGTGCACTACCTCGGTGGGGTGCGAATCATAGGCGCAGCGCCGCACTGCGCCTAAGTCCTGCACTGCGCCCGAAACACTGGCGAGGCACGGCGGACTTTACATAGTATGTATGAGCGCGCCCCAGTGCCGACATAAATCAGGCGCAAATTTCGCCGGAAAACCGGTGGAAAGGTGCTCCCCGACGTGGCGAGATTCATACATGTCGCCCTACCTCTTTTTTCATGTGGCAAGTTAGGATGTTGTAAAGAATCACCTACACTAGTATTCTTAAGTACTTCAACATCATGTATAACAAGCAGCATATATATCTCAATAGGATGGACAATCATAGAAGGAGTAAAGTCTCTAGAGAGAGTTAAATCAAAACCCCTCAATCTAAAGTTAACATTACTCTGGGAACTAACAACATCACTGGGCTGTTGACTAAACCAGGCATGTAATTTTAATTTATGAAGAACTGTGTTAGATCCATATCTAAATCAAACCAATTAATGTTCTGATTTAGACAAAAGGAAAGCCCTATAGATAATAATTGTAATTATGTCTCAAAGTTGATGAAGAAATATTTACCACAATAGATGATTTTTTCTTGATATGTGTTTGATGAGTGTTTATAGACCTGAATTGCTTTTTAATCCTGTTTATTACGGACTCTGTGTCGCTTTTGCAACCAATCCTTGTTGGTTGCTGTTTACGGTATCCTCTTGTACAGTCCATAAAAAAGACCCATCACCATCCAACTGGTGTTTTTCAATATATGACTCTTTACTTTTTTGGACCATCTTTCGGGTTTCGCCACCTTTTCGTAGACAATATATAGACATTCCCAGTCTCGAAATCCTGCATATCGCAGTGCCACTTACACCTTTTGGTAGCCTCCAGGGCTGTTTTATATTTAGAAAGATCTATTTTATCACAGAATTTAGTATATCCCTCAGGGCATAACAAAGATTTTAACAAATCTCTTTGAGTTTATCCTTATGGCATGTCCCCACAGCACCGGTTTGCGGTTTTTCAGACCGTCTGAAAAACCGACCGCAAACTAACACACCAGGCTAATTGCGGAGAAAAGTGGTCCCACCGCGGCCGTGGCTACGGGACACAAACCAGAAAAATACTGGTCGGATAATCCGACCGGTATTTATCCAGTGCCGTGTAAACGGGCCCAAAGTCTGTTGTAGATCACACTGTACAAACTCAAGATTTAAAAACACAATATCCAAAGCATTATTTTTTGTCTAGAGCTTCTTTATTATCTGAATAAACATTAGGTAATATGTAATTTATTATTATATAGATTATGGACATTGATGCACTTTACATAGATCACTTTAATAGATTTACACTGTGTTGCT
>JAODAL010051883.1:0-26380 GCA_025379985.1 Phyllomedusa bahiana | reverse complement strand
TTTTTTTTTGGGTTTGCGCGGCAGGGCGGTGCGGGCTGCGGGGGTCAGAGAGCACGACGGCCCCCGCTACGGCCGCTCCCTGCCTTTACAGTTCACAAGCGCAGACTGGGCGGCACCGCCTATCTTCACTGGGGCGCCGCCCTGCCTGCTCTTTGAAAAAGTAAAGCGCAGGCCGGGCAATTGAGCAGGGGCCCTGCGCACCTGCACTTTACTATTCACAGCCCAGGCAGGGCGGCGCCGCAGTGAAGATAGGCGGTGCCGCCCCGGGCTGCGCTGTGAACTGTAAAGCGCAGGCGTGGCATCAGAACCAGCAGGCACTCCCGGCGGCCGGCGGGCAGTCTCCTCCATCCCCCCCCGGGGCCCTGGGAAATGTAGTTTTAGTGTGGGCCGTGCGCAGCCGCCCACTGGCCAGTGAGTAAAAATTAAAAAAGAAAGGTCCCACCTCCACAGCCCCTTTCTTTCAGCAGCCAGGCACCACGTCAGAGGCGGCGGCTGCAGCAGCAGACGTGCACCAGGCCAGCCACAGCACCAGGTACACTATGGCCTGAGTTGGGGGGACAGTGACTTAATGTCACTGTCCCCCACCTATATGACCATGTCATTGTCTTGTCCCCCCACTCGTTTGGCCATGTCACAGTGACATGGCCAAATGAGTGGGGAACAGTGACATGGACATATGGGTGGGGGACAGTGACATGACTATCATGTAACCTCTGCTTGTGGTTAGTCAGCCATTCTGACCCGTGTCACTGTCCCCCAGAGTCCTCTTATCGTATAGTTAACTGCTTATGTGGCCCGGCCATTACTAAGATAAGAGAGACTCTGGGGACATGAAACGGGTCAGGGTGGGCTGGCTGGCCACAAGCAATGTTACATGACTTAATGTTTGCCCATCCTGTGCCCACAGGCCAGTCCACACAGCAGCTTCTAAGTCATATAAATTGCTGCGTAGTCTGGCCTAGGGGCACAGGATGGCTGTCCATGACCCATATAGCCCCCCCATCATTTGGTCAGCCATCCTGTGCCCACAGCCCATTCCCACCAGCAGCTCCTAAGTTTATATAAATTTGGCTGCGTAGTCTGGCCTAGGGGCACAGGGATGGCTGTCCATTGACCCATATAGCCCCTCCCATCAGTGGCCCACCATCCTGTGCCCACAGCCAGTCCACCAGCAGCTCCTAAGTCATATAAATTGCGCGTATCGGCCCGGGGACACAGATGGCTGTCCATAAACCCCTATAAACCCCTCCATCAATGTGGCAGCCATCCTGTGCCCACAGCCAGTCCACCAGCAGCTTCCCAAGTTCATATAAATTAGCTGCGTAGTCCCGGCCTAGGGCACAGGATGGCTGTCCATGACCCATATAGCCCCTCCATCATGTGGCCAGCCTCCTGTGCCCACAGCCAGTCCACGCAGCACTCCCAATTCCCTATAAATTGCTGCGTAGTCCCGGCCTAGGGAGCACAGGGTGGCTGTCCATGACCCTTATAGCCCCTCCATTTATGTGGCCCGCCTCCTGTGCCCACAGGCCCCGTTCCACGCAGCCAGCTCTAAGTCATATAAATTGCTGCGTAGTCTGGCCCGGGGCACAGGATGGCTGTCCATGACCCATATAGCCCCTCCATCATGTGGGCCCGCCATCCTGTCCCAAACCATCCACGCAGCAGCTCCCAAGTCATATAAATTGCTGCGTATCTGGCCTGGGGCACAGGAGGGGTGTCCATGACCCATAATAGCCCCTCCATCAAAGTGGTCAGCCATCCTGTCCCACAGGCCAGTCCACGCCCGCAGCTCCTAAGTCATATAAATTTGCTGCGGGAGTCTGGCCTAGGGGCCCCAGGATGGCTGTCCATGACCCATATAGCCCCCCATCATGGGTCAGCCATCCGTGCCCCCGCCATTTCCCCCAGGGAGCTCCTAAGTCATATAAATTGCTGCGTAGTCTGGCCTGGGGGCACAGGATGGCTGTCCATGACCCATATAGCCCCGCCATCATGTTCCCGCCATCCTGTGCCCACACCGTCCACGCAGCAGCTCCTAAGTTATATAAAAATGCTGCGTAGTCTGGCCCAGGGGACACAGGAGGGCTGTCCATGACCCATATAGCCCCTCCATCATGTGGTCAGGCCCATCCTGTTTCCACAGGCCAGTCCACGCAGCAGCTCCTAAGTATATAAAAATGGCTGCGTAGTCTGGCCCAGGGGCCACAGGATGGCTGTCCATGACCCATATAGCCCCTTCATCATTTTGTCAAGCCATCCTGTGCCCACAGGCCAGTCCACGCAGCAGCTCCTAAGTCATATAAATTGCTGCGTAGTCTGGCCTAGGGGCACAGGATGGCTGTCCATGACCCATATAGCCCCTCCATCATGTGGCAGCCATCCTGTGCCCACAGCCAGTCCCACGCAGCAGCTCCTAAGTTATATAAAATTGCTGCGTAGTCTGGCCTAGGGCACAGGATGGCTGTCCCCTGACCCTTATAGCCCCTCCATCATGTGGACAGCCATCCTGTGCCCCTAGGCCAGACCACGCAGCATTTTATATAACTTAGGAGCTGCTGCGTGGTCTAGTTGGGGGGCCCAGTGCACAGCTCTGCCCAGGGGCCCATAATGCTGTTAAGACGGCACTGGCTACATGTGAATTGAGGATAACAACAACCAATAGTGTGTGCTGTAGAGCTCCTCAGCTCTTTTCCAAGAAGCCTTTACTTTATGCAAAACAGTCAGTGAGGTCTGAAAGACGAGTAAATCCTCACACCGACCAATTTATTGGTGGCTCTCCCCAGGGAGAGATTTTCCCTCTATCATTCCAGTTTGTCATTGTCCTCCCATAAACTGGGACTGCAATGTGGACATTGCTGACCCCTTGGCCTAGGCAAGTCGTGATCTGTTGGACTAATAAAACAAGGTCTCTCAGTTCAAGGTTATGTCCCTCTCAGTTTGTGACAAGTGGTGATAACTGGTATGTCAAAAAACAGGAGGCATCACACAATCATCCCACACCACTTGATCCATTTTTTGAGGTTTCCTGTGGCTAAAAATCTTAGCTCGTAATCTGGCTTTCATGCTCCCCCCACATGTCACATATTGTAAATAGGAGCTTGATAATGTGATCATTTGCAGATTATAGCGACACCTGCTACTTCCTTGATTTGCATAACCTTACGGCTTGTCCTCGGATTTCCAGTTTTAATGTTAAGGAGTGTATAGCTCAGACGCACTGGCCAGAGGTGTGAGAAGAGTCTTATTAAACATTTTTAAACTGAGCACTAGAGGGCACTGTTGCACTTTTGTATTATATACTTTGAGCTGTGACTGCTCTTTCTACCTTAACTGAATATCAGTTCATCCAGATATAAAAGAAGCCAGAAGACAACAATCAGGTTTATCAATAAAGTATACATTCTGTGTAGCCTTAGAAAACAAAAAAAATAACAGAAAATAACTTGCAGTCTACATATCAGAATTAGGCTATTTTCACACGATGTCTGTGGCGCGTACAGTTGGCGCCGCATTACATCATGTGTTTCGGGAGCTCGTGCTAATACACGCGTCCTCCCCGGGCGTGGGGGGGGGGTGGGTGTCCGCCGGCCAGCCGCGTTGACATGGCACGTGTGTCACCACGTGTACAATACGATCGTATTGTCCGAGCGGGGAGAGGAGGAGTAATCCATAGTTCTCTATGAGAACTGTGGATTACCGTAATTTCGACACACATCTCGCCTGTATTAGAGCGCAAATACGCCGCAAAATACGCACTGAAATTACCCCGTGTGAACATACCCATAGAGAACATATTTATGATGTTAATCACCATAGTCTCTGTAGTGTATCCGATGCTTCTGAACATTTCTGGGACAGCTTTCAGGGGAATCTTGAGCATTTTAGGGTGATAGCAATAGAGAAGGTAAAGAAAACTATCATGGGCGGTGATTGGAGGAGGTGCCTCATGGATAGGGAATACTGGATACTTACCCTCAATACTAGGTATCCACAAGGTTTAATTAAAAAGTTGAATCTGATGTACAAATATTGATTGGATTAGGTATTTTACTTTTTAAAATTACATCCATATGTGGATTTGTGAGATATAGCTACATGCCTATTTCTGTTTGGGGTATATGGGGTTAATTCTCAGGTGCATGAACTAATGGGATCGATGCTAGCTATTTGTAGGAGTTCTGGAGTGTTTTCATTTTAGTTACGATTGAGAGCCGTGAAACGCGTAAATCAAGCTTTATACTTTGGTCCTAATATGTTTTAATGGGACTTCAATAAATTGTGTATTTCATCTTCACTACAATCATTTTGTGGATGAGGACTGGATATTTCATTTTCTGGGATTAAGAATACTTTCTGTGTAGACACTACATTCATTTGAGCATCGCCAGGAAAAAAACTAAAATAAAAAATATTTTTTTGTCTATTTCTAGAACAATTCAGCGAACCTTACTGTGTATGGGGCTTTTAAGAAGACAACACTTACAACACCTTTCTAAACAGCCTCAAAGGTGCTTGCTGCTAATAAAGGCAGTTTCACAGCTGCGCAATACTGCAGCAGAAAAGCCACTCTGTGTGAAAGAACCCTTAGGGTATGTTCACACGGCTTATTTTGGCACACATTTCGCCATGTATTTCGCCGCGTTATGCAGTAATCCATAGCTCTCATAGAGTACTCTGGATTACGCGTCGTCTCCCCGCGCATACAATACGATCGTATTGTACGTGCGGGGGGATAAGTGAAGTCAATTTTCACAGCTTTGCGACACGAAAAATGTAGTAAAGGGCCGGCCGGTTGTCTCCCCCCCTCACCCCTCCGTGCTTTAGGAATATGCGCTGATTGTGGCGCATACTGTACACGCCGCAATTACACCGTGTGAACATACCCTTAGGCTGGGTTCTCATGTCACATTAATGCATACATTTTTATTAAAAGCAGAAGGTTTTGTAATTAATGTCAGTTACTCTACAAGCTAATTACAAAACTTGCTGCATCCAACAAAAACGTATGCAGTAATGCAATGTGAGAACCCAGCCTTAGGTGTACGCGCCACAATCCGCGTTGGTTGTACTGTTGAAATTACACACTTGCAATTTCAATGCAGATATGCCACACAATTGGCTAAGGCAGATAGCTCCCTCTTATAGTTTGTATTGTCTTAAGGGGGGTGTATCATTTCATTAAATGGTCTTCAGAATAAGGGGACAGTGAAAACAAGCAACTTTGCAATTGGATGTCATTTGCAAAGCTGTCTAGTTTTCATTGTCTCCCTTATCTTCATTTTCTGTAAACACTGTTCCCCAGTGCCAGTCGGATTCCACCTCCTTTCATCTCATTGGCTGACAGCTCTACTAATTTACATTCTGTTTGGCTCCCGGTCGTATTCACGGGAGCGCGCATTCCTGCCTCTCTCACTCTCTCACTCAGAATAAGAGGCAACAATTTCACTCTGCACAGCTAGCAGCTCCTCATTGACACTGAAGCTGCTTCTACAATCATAAAAACAGCAGAATTGTGCCTTGGTCCTAATGCCCTGTGTGTAAGGGGCCGGCAACATTTCACTCTGCACACCACCAGCTCCTCATTGACATGAAGCTGCTTCTACAATCAAAAACAGCAGAATTGTGCCTCGGGGCCTAATGCTCCTGCATAGAAGGGAGATGGATCTGGCTCTGGAGGAGTTCATAGAAGACTGGATTTAACTGTAACAAACCTCCACTGTGAGAGGAGAAGAGACAGTGCTCTGAGTTCAAGAAGACTGTCTAGACTGAATGCAGTGATATGTAAACAGCTCTTACAAAATAAGACTGCATAGGGAGAGGACAGTGACATGTGGACTCAGAGAGGGGTGGGAGGAACACACTGACTCGGCAGCGAGCATGAACAGTGAAGGGGGGATGATGTCATCCCCCTTCAGTTAAGAAACACCCAGCTTGGAGGGGAAGAAATGCCCCTAGATTTCAGGAACGGAGAGAGTCAAGCTTAGAGAAAACAGCCGAACTGATGAAGCGATACACCCCCTTTAAGTCGTGATACACCTGAAGGAATTGACATGTCAGTTCTTTTCAGGCGTTTGCTAAATTATGAGCGTAAAATCCTATTTTAATATAAATACTTTATAAATATGTCATGCTATTTTACTTGCATGGTTAACACTGTAAAAAGAAAAACAGAATTGCGATTTTCGTTCATCCGGCAGCACATAGAATGGAACAAAAACCAATCAAAAACTCATATAAATGCCAAAGTGATACCAATGTAAATGTCAGCTCATCCCGCAAAAAAAAAGCCCTTAGACAGCTTTGTATATGGAAAAATACGAAAGTTATGGTTATTAGAAGATAACGATGCATAAATATTGTTTTATACAATAAAACACTTTTTTTTAAAAGCACTTCAGTATAAAAAAAGATATAAATTGGGTATCGTCATAATTGTATCGACCCACGTTACGTATACTGCACGGCGACCACTGTTAAAAATAAAAACAATAAACACTACTAAGATTGCAGTATTTTCTTCACCCTGCTTTCTAAAAAATAGATTTTAAAAAGCGATCAAAAAACCCCGTCCCCCCAAAAATGACACCAGTAAAAATGTCAACTCATCCCAAAAAAAACAAGCCAATACACATCTCCATATACAGAAAAATAAAAAAGTTTTGACTCTTAGACTATGGCGATGCAAAAATGTGTTTTCCCTTGTGAATAAAAGTGTTTTTATTGTGTAAAAGCAGTAAAACATTTAAAAAAAATGCAAAATGGGTATCTCTGTAATTGTATCGATCTGTTGAGTAAAGTTAGCTTGTCATTTATGCTGCAAGGTGACCGCTGTAAAAAATAAACATAAAAAACACTACTAGGATTGAAAAAAACAATCCCATAATCAGCTCCATATACAAAAAAAACAAAAGCTACGACTGTCAAACTATGACGTCATAAAAACGCATTTTTTTTTACAAACACATTTCTATTTTATATTGAAGTTATCTTGTCATTTATACCGCACGGTGAACGCTGTAAAAATGGAGCTCAAAAAACAATTGCAGCACTGTGTTTTTTTCTCCCATTTTCATGGCCCAATGCTAAAAAAAAACTAAAACACCTGTGCACCCAAATTGCATAATACCCCTTTGTAGGGGGATTATTTTCCCAATGGCAGTTTTTTCCCACAAGCGGGAACCACAGAAAAAGTTTGTGCAAAAAAACGGGTGCTTTTTTTTGGGCTTGGGAAAACCGGTTTTCCCCCAAACAAACACAAGCAGCAAACAAAAAAACAAAGGCTTACTTCACCAACACCCGGGTGTCCCCCCCCACAGTTTTAGGGCGAAACCCGCCCGGAAACCAATATCACGGGGCACAGCCCCTTAAATTGCCCAAAAGGGGTTTTCTCACCCCCCCCAGAAAGGTGAAAGGGAAACACTCCTAAAAAGGGACCTTATTTGTTTCCCTCAGCCCCCGGGGTTTTCCCCGGGAAAAGGAAAAAAAAACACAACCCCCTTTTTTTTAAAACCCCCCCCCTTTTTGGCCCGGGGGGAAATCCCCCCCCTCCCCCCCTCCGGGCCCCAAAAGGGCCCCCTTTCCCCAAAAAAACCTTTAAAGGGTTTGGGAAAGGGTTTCCCCCCCCCAAAAAAAATTTTTTAAAAAACCCCCCCTTTAAAAAACCCTTTTTTTCCCCCCCCCCAAAAAAATTTTTTTTCCTTTTTGGGGGGGGGAAAAAAACCCCCCCCTTTTTTGGCCCTCTCCCCCCGTTAAAGGGGGGCCCAAAACCCCTTTCCCCAAAATTTTTTTTTTTTTTTTAAAAATTTTTAAAAAACCTTTAAAAAATTTTTTAAAAAAAAAAGGGGGTTTAAAAAATTTTTGGGGGAAAAAAAAAAACCCCCCCCCAAAAAATTTTTTCCCCCCCCAAAATTTTTAAGGGGGTTTTTTTCTTTCCCCTTTAAATTTTTTAAAAAAAAGGGGCCCCCAAAATTTTCCCCCCCCCCAAAAAGGGGGAAAAGGGGTTTCCCCCCCCTTTTTTTTTTTGGGGGGGAAATTTTGGGGTTTTTAAAAAAGGGGGGTTTTTTTTTTCAAAACCCCCCCCCGGGATTAAAATTTTTTAAAGGGGAACTAAAACAACACAAGCTCACCTGATCCCAGGCTTACATGCCATCCAAAACTCGGGCCCTGGACCCGGGGAGTGGGAGTATTTTCCCCCCCCCCTTCTTTGACTGCCCAGTGAAGGCCGAACCAGACTTGCGGCTGCACCAAACAATTTTAAAAAGTGTCAGGGGCCCTAATGCCGCTGAACAAAAATTATCTGGCCTTCACCACCAAAGACAGGAATTTTGGGGGGCACTTTAACCCCATCAAAAAAGGGCCCTTGTGCCTTCCTACAACCTCTAGATGAAATCCCTGAGGGATGCTGAATCCAAAATGGGGCGGCTTCTCAAAGGTTTCACCTATTCTGGTACTTTGGGGGTTTTTAAATGCGATATGGCCCCACCAATATATGCGTTTCAAAAGCCAAGTTACTCTCCCTCCCCTGTACACCCTGCCATGCGCCCAAACAGCAGTTGAATGCCACATATAGGGTATTGCCAACCTTGAAAGAAATTGTGTAACAAATTTTGGGGTGCTTTTTTCCCAGGATTCCTGTTAAAAATATAAAATTTTCAGTTCCAAAGCGATTTTTGGGAAAAAAAAAAATTATTTTTATTTTCACAGCTAACCCTGTAGGTCATATACTACTACACCCCTGGATATTTTTTAAGGGTGTTTTTTTCCAATCTGGGCTATTTAGGAGTGTTTATTTAAGTTTTACCCCCAAAAGAGAACCGTCACATAATTTTCCCCCCCTTGCTGAGACCACACCTATGTCAGAATGCTGTTTCCGGGCCTGTGCCCTTATTCTTAAGGTGCAGTAGCTTTCGAAGGCCTGTTACAAAAAAATTGGGGGGATTTCAGTCGTATTGCACACCGTATACGGCTGAAATCCGTCCAGTCATTACAGTATTCCCCATTCTCATAGAAATAGGGTTTTTTTTTTCCGTCTCCCCTCCCCGCTCGCGAATACGCCGACAGGAGAAAGTGACATGCACATTAGCGGGTACCACCGTGGATAATGGGTGTCTATGGGGAGCACATGTATGTTTTTCACCAGGAATCCCTTTTTTAGGATGTTTTTGGGGTGGGATGCAATACATCGTGACCTCCTGATTATCTGGGGGGGGGGGGGGGCGATATGTCGCCCTAAACCCCTCTTTTTGATTATCTAAACAATAATGGGCTTAATCTGATATTAACATTTCATTATCATCCCAATACTATCACATTCCTAGATTTGTTGTTGACAGGTATACAGGGTGAAGATATACAAACTAAAACATTTTCGTAAGCCCATTTCAGGAAACACTACCCTTCATTATCGCAGTTTCCATGTAAAGCATACAAAACAAGCAGTTCCCATATAAGCCCTCGGCCAAGAGAACGTATCCCTAAATGAAGAAAAATAACTTATCTGCCAGAGGTTCAAATCTAGGGGATATCCGAGATGGGTCTTAAATAGAGCAGTTAAAAAAGTGGATCGCAGGCAAAGGGAAGATTTATTTTCCAAAACCCTTGTTTGCAATAAGAAACAAGTTACAACAAATCAACCTACCCTGGTGTTAAATTATAGCCATCACTTTGATCAGATCAAAACGACTGTCTTGCAATATCTTCCAATTTTAAAGTGAGGGGGTTTTTCACCCAGGTTTCAAAAGGGATGCAAAAATGTCCCAGAAAATCTAAAATTGGCCAAATTTTGCTCCCGGGATGATTTCAAATGTTAAATCTACAAAATTTGTGGCTCGCAAAAGGGTTTTTTTAAAAATTGCATAGCCACGTTTAAAAATGTGGTTTGTATTGCCCTCTAAAGAATTTCACAATTCTGACAGTTCTAAGTCTTTTGCCATTCAAAAATACATTAATTGCAATACAAGTTATGTTTTTATTATCAAAAAAATGACTTTTGCAATTTAATGTAGTAGGAAAACATCACCCCCAAACTTAAAAAAAAGATTTCTGGAACATCTATAAGATATTAAAAATGATACACGGGGGAAAACCCCAAAACTAGTTATCCAACTTTTGTGGATTTTCATAACCAAATCCATGGGATTGGTCGTGGGGGAATAGAGAGGAAATTTGGATCATCTCTTGCATGACAGAGAGGCATATTGGGTGCTTCCTGATATTTTATGCCCAAGGGGGTTAAATTCCCTGAGAAAACGTTTCTTTCTTATATATTACCCTTAGTTTGGGAGCTTAAAATAGATATTTTGGGATATTTTTGCCGTTTGTGAAAATCTTTAATTTGTTTTATTTTTCCCCTTGTTTCACTCCTTCCTTGTAATGTTGAAAACATTGGAAAATTGACGTTCGTAATTTGGAGGCACTTGCGTTCCATAAATTGTTTATTTAAGCCCTGGGTTGTCTTTTAAATTTCCCGGGAAAAACCCCGGGAACAAAAGTTCCCGGGTGCAATGCTCCCCCAAACTTTGCTTTTTTAACCAGGTAAGGATTTGTTTCCAGGTTTTTTTTTTTTAATTAACTTGTATTTGATTTTAGACCCCACTAAAAAAAAAGGCAGTTTTTTCTTTTTGTTGTTTGTTTACGTTTTAAGGGTGGGGTGGGACCAGAAACATGTCAGTTGGTCCCCTCTTTGTTTATCAGGGCCTGCCAAAAGCCTTTGACTACATCATTCACTGCTTTTTGTATTGCTTTTACTCCAATAAATTTATATTCCGCCATTTCTACATCCTGGTGCCAACCTTGGACTTTTTTTCTGATAGAAATTTAGAAACTTTGAAAATGGCCATTTTTTTTTAAATGTTCATGGTATTTTGATATTTTTCACAAATAAAGATTCTATTGACCAAAATGTCTTACTAACTTAAAGCAAAATGTGTCACGAAAAAAACATTCTCTGAATCACATGGATAGGTAAAAGTATCAAAAAGTTATTCTTACATAAAGTGATACATGTCAGATTTAAAAAAAATGGGGCTTTGTAAAGAAGGTCAAAACTGACTATGGCGGTAAGGGGTTAATCAAACAAAAATGTTGTGGAAGTATCTGAATTCAGCAGTTCATGGGAGGAAACCCACCAATACAATTTCTTTAAGCCGGTGTGCAGATCTTATCAACAATTACCAGAAACATTTAGATGCAAGTTTTGCTGCACAAGTGAGCCATACCAGATACTGAAAGCTTATGTGCTACATGGATGCCTGTACTTGGTAAAATGTGTTTATGTATGTATTCTTTGTAGCTTCTTTTGTTCATCTTGTACTTGTTTTTCAGTATTTTATCAAGAAATATTCAATACATTCTCAGTTACAAACAAATGTGATAACTGACCAAGTCTAATATTTTTGACTCATTTGTCTGTTATGGTTCTCTTTATGGTTCAGGACTTGTGTGAATTAAAGGGGTTGTCTCACTACAAGGATCACTTTTTATGTTAAAGATCTTGCAAAAACAAGTCACTTTGCAATAGGTTTCCATTAACAGTGTCCTACCTATTCCTAGATATCGCCTCTTGTATGGGCTGCATCAGCTCCTCAGGTCGCTATAGCTACAGACCTGTTTGATCTCTCTTCATAAGCTGCCAGCACTGGTTGCTTTTAGCTACAGACCTGGCTTCTACTGCAGCCTAGTAGAAGCCAGTAAACACGCCCCTGAATTCAAAATTAAACTAAGAAAACAGGACTGAGGTAAGATGAATCAATGTGGTGAGACAACCCCTTTAAAGAAAATTCTGAAGGGTTCGCAATCTTGCAAACAGCACTTTATGTTTGCATCACTGGTCTCCTCCCAATGCCAGTATGGACATGCAGGCATATGATCTAATGCAGGGATGTCATACTTATTTTCTGAGAGCCACAACGGCATTATTATTGCCATCAAAGGGTCATTGGAGGGCATTGGCAGGTGGCTATGGTGCCTCAGTAGGGCTGTCAGAGCTGTGCCGGAGCCTGCAAGTTGCTGAACACAGTGACGTGGAGGTGCCCACCAAGGCTCTGAATCCAAGATAGCGCCCATTTTCTGTACTGCCGCCACCGCCTCTTGATCACTGCCATATCTTGGATATCTTGAAAAATGGATATCTAGTTCTATTGTGTCCTTGGACCTTGTCCATTCCTGCATGCTATGTCCAAGCTTTCATGGGCAACATAAAATAACATAGCGGGCCAAATTCGGCCCATGAGCCTTAAGTTTAACATATCTAATGGATCATAACTGGTTTAACAGATCTAATGGATCATAACTGGTTTACTTTGACTGCATGTTTGGTAAAGATCCTCTTTTAGTAGAAGAAAAAATACATGTACCATATAAAATGGCTGTTAATGAATGTCAGGAATCTGTTCCCATTACTTTTTATGTAGAAACTGTGACCACAGATTAGGCCTTTAAAGGAGCTGTAAGGGTCCAAATTTTGGTACCTTCACTATTCCCAAGAATGGGACTGATCTGCTCTCCCTTCATGACAGAGACATGGGAAAGCTTGTACAGACGCTCTCCATTACAGTTATAGGAGATCTGGAAACAGCTGAGCATAGTCAGACATTTACAGCATATCCAGTAGCTATACTATAAAAGCCCTTGAGAGGGAAAAACCCATTAAAGATAAAGCATAGGGATGTAAAAACAGGAATTTAGATGCAAATAAACAAACATAGTTTTGCTTCTGTATAAGTTACTTGTTGGGCCACATCTGGATTCTGAATAGTTTCCAGAAAGTGTAATGCAAACATCAATGGACTCAGAAGCCCAACCATAATCTTTGATGATGGAGAAATAAAGGAGACACATTGCATAGATATTATAAGAAACAGATGCCTCTGTGATCGGGTGATCGCCACCAGTCCAGCTCCTGGGAATAGACGTCTTATCAGGCCACACATTTCTACTGCATTAAAAATGTAGTTATGAAAGGGTTGTCTACTGCGGGCAACTTTTTTTTTTATTTAAAGGATCCCCCAATGATAAGCTGGTCACTAGATAGCAAAGGTGTAATTCCCCCGCAGTGTGTGTGACCACCGGAGAGATAACACTTGACGCAGTGACCAGTGAAAACAATGGACTGATCATATAACACATGGACCCGCATTGTCCTCCAGAGTAAGAGACACTCTATGTAGCTGCTTAACCCAAGTTTAAATGCAAAGGACAACATTACAGCTAAAGTACTGTGGTTCCAATCTGCTGTACTTGGAACTCCCATTGAAATGAATGGAGAGCAACTGCACTTTCTAAGCTGAAAGTTTTGGGGCCTCCATTCATAGGAGCAGATTACATAAGGAGGACCGACAGCTATCTCACATTGATGGCAAATCCTATCAATACACCATCAATGTGGGAGATCATAAAATCACTTTAACTTTATCTTGTTTACTGGATTTGTCTTGTTCAGTTATGTACCAAGCAAGGAACCTTGACAATGAAGCCCATATGACTTAACATGGCATAATGTGGCATAAGGAGATAGATTGTCTTCAGGAAACTAAATCAGACTAAAATTTGGGCAGTCCCACTAGACATGGCATTTGGCCTCATAGCCACATCCAGAACATGGTGTTTTGGGCTTCAGTCTACAAGAAAAACACCAAGTTTTGTGATCGCCTAAAGGCAAGTATTAATTTCTTACTTACACCAGCAGATGAGTTAAATAACTGAACTAAGTGATGTTTATTATAATGGATAAAATGACCTTCCTCTGCAAAATCTATTGACAGTTGGGTTTTCTTTTCTTCCAATCCATATGTGTCACGGGTGGGCCTGCGACCCTCGTCCCCGGTCGCAGGCACACCCGTGGTCCCCGCACGAGGGGAAACCGCCCACCGCATGTCAGCCCGTCGGGCACGCTCACCCGGCGGGCCCGTCACCCTCCTACTTACCCGGGCGTACTCCTGTTGCTGCTCCTGTCTCCCGGCGCGCGCGTCCCCATTCTCTACGGCGCGCGCGCGCCGGCTCTGTGAATTTAAAGGACCAGTGCACCGGTAATTGGGTATTGCCGGTCACTGCCCCTATTTGCCTGCCCCTTCCTGGTGCTTGTTGCCGGATCTTTAGTGCATTTAGCCTATTGAGAAATGCATTCCAAGCCTTGTTCTGATTTTCCCGTGTACCGTACCATTAGCTTCGTTCCTCGCCCCACGATCTTCCCGCTGCCTGAACCTACTGCCTGTCCACGACCACGAACCTTTGGGCCGCCTGTCTGACCTCTTACCCGTCCCCGCTACGAGCATGCCTGACGATTCTGCACCACGATACCCCTCGGCTGCCTCCGCAAAGAAAGTCACGCCAGGGGTAGCGACCTGGTAGATTTCCCGCCACAGCAAGTCCATCCCGCTTTGCGGCGGGGTCTGGTGAAAACCAGGACCTACTTAGATTCCGCACCCTGGCATAGCTTACACCATCGTTTGCGGTGGTCCAGAGGATCCACTTCTACCGACCGTGACAGTAAGATCCGGCAATGGATCCCGCCAAGGTGCCTCTGCCGCCCGACGCTGACCTCACCGCATTGTGGGTTCAGCGTCGCAACAGATCGCTCAGCAAGCCCAGCAACTCAGCCATCTCTCCCCCAATGATGCAGCAGTTCCTGGCTCCCTCAGTAGCAGCAACCGCTCCCGTGGCTCCCGCTGCCCCTCCGGTTCCGGCTCCGACCACTGGTCCACGGCTTTGTCTGTCTATGCCGTCCAAATTCGATTGGGGACTTAAAGGGCCCTGCGGGGGCTTTATCACCCAATGTCCCTGAATATCGAATTAATGGGCAACCAATTTCCTACCGAACGGTCAAAGGTGGCGTTCCGTGCTCAGCCTTCTCTCCGGGAAAGCCCTGGCCTGGGCTACTCCCTCTGGGGACGGGACGATCCGGTCACAGCCAACCTTGCTACTTTTTCTCACCGAGTTCAGGAGTGTTTTCGAGGAACCGGCCTGGGTTCTTCTGCCGAGGACCAGCCTTGCTAAACCTGCGCCAAGGGGCACATCTGTAGGCGATTTATGCCGTACGTTTTCCGCTCTTTGGCTTCCGAGTTATCTTGGAATGAAGCGCCGTTGACTGCCCCTTTCAAGAAGGGCCTCTCCAGCCGCATCAAGGTTTGCCCTATTCTGCCGGGACCTCCCGCCTTCCTTGAGTGACCTTATTTCCCTGGCCACTCGGATTGACATCCGTTTCTCCCGAACGCCAGGAGGAACTCCGGAAAGGAACGAGAACAGGCTAGACCCCGCCGTCTCCCTCGTGTGTGGCTCCAGTATTTCAAAGGGCGCCACAGTTGCCCTACTCCGCCTGCTGCCGAGGAGGCCATGGAGGTGGATAGACCCCAACCTGTCTACGTCGGAGCTAACCCAGAAGCCCGAGAGGGAATTTTTGGGTCTGTACTGTGGAGTGCAGCCATTTCCGCAGATCCTGTCCACTGCGCCCCTCAGCGTCCGGGAAAAGGGGCGGCACCTAGGGTACGTAGGAGAGGCATCCCTAGGTTTGAGAGCAAGCCTCTCCTCGTCAGCACGGGCCGGGTTCCCGTTTCACGCTGCTGCCTTCCTGGATTCTGGGTCAGCTGGAAATTTCTTGGACGCTGCCCTCGTGTCCCAGCACAATTTCCCTGTGATCCGCCTGGAGAAGCCCCTACTCATCTCCTCTGTCAGTGGAGAGATTCTCAAGGATCCAATTCGGTTCCGCACTGAGCCTCTGGTCCTACAAGTAGGGGTTCTGCACAAGGAAGGATTTTGCGTTTTACGTGCTACCCTGTTCTTCCTCGTCCATTCTCCTGGGTCTCCCGTGGCTGCAGCGCCATGCTCGACTGGCAGACGGGCGAAGTCCTGAGTTATGGTTCGGAATGTCAGTCTCGGTGTTTGGTGGCACCTTGCCCGGTCCCTTACGCTTCTCTGTGTCGTCAAAGGGTCTTGACGGGCCTTTCCAAGCACAATACCAAGCCTTTGCAGACGTCTTCTCCGAAAAAGCAAGCTGGGGGAGTAGCGCCCCATCGCCCATATGACTGTCCTATTGATCTTTCTGCCCGGGCCCGTCTCCTCCACGGGGCAGGGTTTACCCCTTGTCCTGACTAAAGCCCTTTGGGCTATGTCTACATATATCAAGGAGAATCTCCAGAAGGGGTTCATCCTCAAAGTCTTCCTCTCCAGCTGGGGCCGGGTCTTTTTCGTGGTTTAAGAAGGCCGGTACCCCTACGTCCTTGCATAGACTATCGGGCCTCAACAAGATCACGGAAAACAACCGCTATCCTCTGCCCTGATCACGGAGCTTTTTGACCCGGCTACGAGGTGCCAAGATCTTCACTAAACTGGATCTGCGAGGGGCTTATAACTTCATACGAATACGTGAGGGCAATGAATGGAAGACCGCTTTCAACACCTGCGACGGGCACTTCGAGTACCTGGTCATCCCCTTCGGGCTCTGCAGTGCCCCGGCCGTCTTCCAAGAATTTGTCAATGACATCTTCCGGGACCTCCTGTTACACGTGGTGGTTGTTTTACCTATGACGACTTTCTGGTGTTCTCCCCCGACTTGAGTCCATCAAGCTCAGGTAGGGACGGGTTTCCCATCAGAAGTCTAAGGGCCAACCGCCTCTATGCCAGCTCGAGAAGTTGCTTTTCATCAGCCGAGCCTCCCATTCCTCGGCTACATCATTTCGAAAAAGGGGCCCTTTGGCAGAGGGAAACCCCGCTAAGTTGTCGGGCCAGTCCTACAATGGCCCCCGCCCCGTGGGCCTCCGAGCCATACAAAGAAACCAGGGGTTCGCAAACTATTATAGGCAATTTATACCACATTTCTCCTCGCTGGTATCTCCCATAGTGGCATTGACCAGGAAGAACACCAATCCAAAGCTCTGGCCACCAGTGGCAGAGGAAGCCTTCACTAAGTTAAAGTCTGCCTTCGCCTCTGCGCCTGTGCTCTCCCGGCCAGATACAGAAAAAACATTTTTTCACGAGGTCGACGCCTCCTCGGTGGGGGCCAGGGCCGTACTCTCCCAGAAAGGGCCCAAATGCAAGACCCTCACTTGCGGTTTTTTCTCTAAAAGTTTTTCCTCTGCTGAAAGGAATTACTCTATCGGCGACGGGAGGTTACTGGCCATAAGTGGTTGGAAGAGTGGCGGTATCTCTTGGAGGGGGCTTCGTCACCCCAGTCAGGCATTTATACCGACCATAAAAACTCGCTCTATCTCCAGACCTGCTCAACGCTTAAAGCCACGCCAGGCTTGTTGGTCCCTCCTCTTTTCCCGGTTTAATTTTCTCCCTTCATTTTCCCCCTGCGGAACGAATGTCAAGGCCCACGCTCTCTCCCGTGCTTCGGATGTGCTGGGGACAAGTCCACTCCATGGCACATTATCCCTCCGAACGGCTCATCTCTTGCTGCGCTGTAGACCTACAACGCATTCCTCCCAGCAAGACATACGTCCCCCAGCTCTTCGGAAGAAGATATTGTCATGGGGTCATTGCTCCCGTATTGGCGGGGCACCCGGGAGTGCAGAGGTCCCGCTCCATCATCTCTCGATTCTACTGGTGGCCGAGCCCAGCCCAGGATGTTCGTGAGTTCGTGGAGGCCTGCGCTTCCTGTGCCCGGAACCCAAATCCCCTCGTCTCAAACCGGCAGGTTCTGCTCCTTTCCTTTTACCTATACCCAGCTGTCCTTGGACCCATGTGGGTCACGGATCTCCCTCCTTCTTCTGGCAACACCGTGATCTGGGTGGTTACAGACCGGTTTTCAAAGATGTCCCACTTTATTCCTCTGCCGGGTCTGCCCTCAGACCCTCGCCTTGCCAGTCCCATTTTTTTTTTACATATTTTTTTGGCTGCATGGGCTTCCTTGGCACATAGTATCGGACCGGGGCGTTTCCAATTTGTCTCCAGATTTTTGGCGCTCTCTCTTCAACCAGCTACAAGTGAAACTGGACTTTTCTTTTGGCCTACCACCCCAGTCCAATGGGCAGGTAAAGAGAGTAAACCAGACCCTAGGCTGCTACCTGCGCCACTTTGTCTCTGCGCGCCAGGATGATTGGTCCAGCTTGTTGCCCTGGGCTGAGTTTTCCTATAACTCCTTGGACTCGGAGTCTGATGGCGCTGCTCCTTTCTTTATTGTCTACGGGCGACATCCCCGCCCACCCCTCCCCCTTTCTGTACCCTCTGAGGTCCCTGCCATGGAGGAACTGGTCCAGGACTGACAAGCTATCTGGAAACAGACGCACCATTCTCTAACGCCAGGGCTTTCACTCGTACCAAGGCACAAGCGACCCAAAAAGGCGGAAGGGCCTCCGCCAACCTTCTGCCAGTTACAAGGTGTGGTTGTCGGCTAAATATATACGTTTCAAGGTTCCCAGATATAAGCAGGGTCCCGGTTCCTGGGTTCATTTGAGGTGCTTAAAAGCATTAATCCAGTAGCATATAAGCTCCGCCTTCCTCCACTATGAGAGTGCCGGAATCTCCATATTTTCTCTTCTGAAACCGGTGGCCCCAAATCGCTTCTCTCGGGTACTTGCTCCCCCCCATCCCCTTTGGCCGATGCCATCGATTGTCTTTATGGTAAAGGAGATTATAGATGTGAAGACCCGGGCAGAGGGAAGCGTTTTTTTTTTCATTGACTGGAAGGGGTTCGCGCCGAAGAGAGGTCCTGGGAGCCAGAGGACAATACTCCCGGATCGTAACATCATTCAGAAGTTCCTCCGGGCCAGAAAAAGGGGGAGACCCGAAGGGGGGGGGGTACCCGGGGGCCCCGCCTGACAGGCGGGACCGCCCCCGCATGTCAGCCGTCGGGCTCGCTCACCCGACCGGCCAGTCACCCTCATAAATACCCGGTTGCGCTCCTGTTGCTGCTCCAGTCTCCCGGCGCGCGCGTCCCCGTTCTCTAAGGCGCGCGCGCGCCGGCTCGGTGAAATTTAAAGGACCAGTGCACCGGTAATTGGGTATTGCCGGTCACTGCCCCTATTTAAGCCTGCCCCTTCCTGGTGCTTGTTGCCGGATCTTTGTGCCATTTAGCCTATTGAGAATGCGTTCAAGCCTTTTTTCTGATTTACCGTGTTTTCCATACCATTAGCTTCCGTTCCTCAACCACGCATCTTGCCGCCTGCCCTGACCTACTGCCTGTCCACGACCACGAACCATTGCCGCCTGTCCTGACCTCTTGCCCGTCCCCGACTATGAGCCTGCCTGACGATTCTACACCACGCTACACCTCGGCTGCCTCCGCAAGCAAGTCACGTCAGGGGTAGCGACCTAGTAGACTCCCGCCGCAGCAAGTCCCTCCGCTTTGCGGCGGGCTCTAGTGAAAACCGGGACCTACTTAGATTCCGCTCCCTGGCGTGGCTTACGCCATCGCTTGCGGTGGTCCAGAGGATCTACTATCTCCGACCGTGACAATATGGTATTTTTCTGCACTGAACTTTTGCGGGGTTAGGTCCTCAGGGACCATTTAAGTACAAAATAAAGATCGCAGCTCCTGCGCCCCAATAAAATCTATAACAGGGCAAACAACTTACTGTAGTACCTTGTTACAACAGGGCCAACCGCCTACCATATAGCATTTTTAATCAACTCACATGAGAAAGTCAAGCCACGCAAATCTTCATCTCAGACTATGTTACTGATCAATTTAAAAAAATAAAATCAAGTCAGCTAAAAACTTTTAGCTACAACTGAAGAAGGGTTTGTTCTGTAAGAATAACATCTATCCATAGGTCCCGTTACAGCATATAATCACAGTACCCGAGAATCCCCCTCTAACAAAAAGAGCAGATTGCTGCTATGTAAGAGCTGGGTAGAAGTTGCAGGGATGGACATTTATCTAAGATACTACGTTTAAAAATATAGAAGATTAACTGCAGAAAAAAAGCACATGATGCATCTAGTCTGCCCTTATATTATTTCCCTTTTCTTCTTCCCTTAGGGTATATATGCTTATACTAGGGAAGTATATATTCACTTACTATAAATTTTCCTGCCACATTTATGTGAAATATATTCCAAACATCTACTACTCTTTCACTCTCCTGATCAACAAACGTGAAGGATCATAATCATAACGCCTCCCTCCCCTCCCCTTTTTTTTTTTGGTTTTTTTTTTTATTTCGTGTTGTTTGTTTTGTTTTGTGTGTGTCTGTCGTGTTTCTACAGGGCTGCCTCAGTGTTACCGTCTGAATGCAGGTCTGGTTCATCTTTGTAGTGTCCTTGTTCCATACTAAATACAGGTGTTTTTGTTTTAAAGGGCCTTATGATACACTCTTAACATTTAGTCTTTAATTTTTGGTTTATATCGATTGAAGGATCAGTTCTGGTTTGCTTATTGCGATTATAATTTATCAAGAACCTGTACATTTGCTATATCTACGAATTGCATTTTGCAGTCCCGTCTGCATTGTTGACTTTCTTTTTACTACAAATTCAATGTCGCATGTTCTGGATTATACCACAGTTTGTATTTGTCACATTATTTTTTCATCAAAAAAACCTTTTCTTGATTAAAAAAAAAAAAAAAAATTCTCGCTTATTTCGCTTTTGCCCTTGTGTTTCTTGTGGGTTTTGTTTTTTTATTAGAATGTTCCCCAAAAAATTACTTATTATTTAACTCATGTTTTTATGTTAAACACATTTTTGGTTATGTTGTTTGTAATTTCCATATCACAATCAATATGTTTTAATAATTCTATAGTCCTGCTGTTTTTACTTTGGTCACTAGACCTAATAATAGTCTGACACTTCCTGTTCTGTAGAGAAAGATTTTCAGCAGTCTGCTCATTATCAGTACAAGCAGGGTCAAACTGAAAGGTGACACCAATGTGTATAGATAACTCAGGATCCACCAGTTACAATAGGATATAGTCACAGCTCCCCCTATCACCCTCCCTGCACTCTGACTTCTTCCCAAGCCTAGAACACTCTCCTATAGAAGTCAATAGAGCTGATCCAGTTCACAGGCTCCTATGTGCATGAAGCTGCTGTAAAGCATCTCTCTAAATGCTGTTAAAGCAGTGCAAGCATGTTGTCCCCACAATCATATATAGACGACTGAATTGAGAAATCTACAATCAGAAAATAAAAACGGCAAAGAAGAAAAGAATATGGATCAGGGGCTTTTCTTAATAAGTAGAAAAAAATTCTCTTTAATGTATCATGAGAAAGTGACAATTTTGAAGCCTATATTTCTGACAAATACATTTTTTTGTTTCTTTTTTGTGATTATGTAATTTTGCTGTTCCAATATTGACCACTAGATGTCAGCTGAGAGGATCTTCCAAAAAATCTCACTTTTCAACTGTTGCACAAACCAAATGATATCAATACATTTTTAATAGTAAGTGGAGATCTACAATAAAAGATTGAGAGTCGACCAGTTTTACCTTTTTCAAAAATTACTGGTATAATTTCTTAACATACAATGCCAAGTTAGACTTTACCTACATTAACAGCTTAAGTACTTGTTAGGTAATCATTAATGTATCATGAGAAAGTAACAATTTTAAAGTCCATTTTTATACAAAATACAATTTTACATTATTTTCTTTGCTATTAGGATATCTTGCTATTCTGTTTTTGACCACTTGATGTCAGCAGAGGATCTTGCTTAAAAAAGATCTCACTTTTCAACTGCTGCACAAACCAGGTCTAAATTTATTTTCTTGTGACTGCATGTTAGAGGTGAGGACATGGATCAGGCAACTCCAAAACTTGAATTCACATACATTATAGTCCCATTACATTGAATAAAAATGTATGTGAAACTCACAAAAGTGTGACAAAAGGGCAAAACTTTTGGTCTGAGGAGTACCGTGGACGCTCAATTTTTTTGATCAATGAGAACATAAGGAACATCAACCAATATCAATATCTGACAAAATTACTTATAAGTGCTCCCACAGCGTAAAATATTGATTGGTTCTGGGATAACCATTGAATGTTGAAACCATAACTCTTTGAAAAACTGGTAATTGGTTTCAAAGCCCCAAAATGTCACAAACATAATGCAATCACCGCATGCACCTCACTAATACATGTAAGCAGTACAGGACATGTAGCACCGCATTGTACTGAAGAGAGGCGCTACTAGACCTCCAATCATTGCACACACCTCACTAATACATGTAAGAGCAGTACAGGACATGTAGTACCACACTGTACTGTAGAGTGGTGCTATAGACCACCAATCACTACATGCACCTCACTAATATATGTAAGAGCAGTACAGGACTTTTTGCACTGCACTGTACTGTAGAGAGAAGCTGCTAGACTGCCAATCACTGCATGCACCTCACTAAAACATGTAAGAGCAGTACAGGACATGTAGTACCACACCGTACTGTAGAGAGGCGCTACTAGACTGCCAATCACTGCATGCACCTCACTAATACAGGTAAGAGCAGTACAGGACATGTAGTACCGCACTGTAATGTAGAGAGGTGCTACTAGACCACCAATCACTGCATGCACCTCACTAATACATGTAAGAGCAGTACAGGACATATAGTACTGCCCTGTACTGTAGAGAGGCGCTACTAGACCACCAATCACTGCATGCACCTCCCTAATACATGTAAAAGCAGTACAGAACATGTAGTACCACACTGTTGTGAAGAGAGGCGCTACTAGACCACCAATCATTGCATGCACCCAGCGGTGTAACTTAAAGCTTTAGGCCGCAGTGCAGAATCCATAATAGGGCCTACACCTACCATGTTCCATTAATAATACCAGTATCTCCTTATGCGGTAGAGAGGCCTTCGGGCCCCTTAAGACTCCAGGGCCCGGTAGCGACAGCGACATCTGCACCCCCTATAGCTGCTCCCCTGCATGCACCTCACTCATACATGTAAGAGCAGTACAGGACATGTAGTACTGCACTGTACTGTAGAGAGGTGCTACTAGACCACCAATCACTGCATGCACCTCACTAATACATGTAAGAGCAGTACAGGACATGTAGTACCACACTGTACTGTAGAGAGGCACTACTGGACCACCAACCACTGCATGCACCTCAGTAATACATGTAAGAGCAGTACAGGACATGATGTACTGCACTGTACTGTAGAGAGGCACTACTAGACTGCCAATCACTGCATGAGCTGCACTAATACAGAGGTTTTACAAGTCAAATGTTTATGATAACTGGTTGGTTGGTTGGTTGGTTGGCTTCCATCAGTCACATGAGTCGCAGATCAGTAGTGTCTGGGACATTGTATGGTGAGGGTGATATCAAGATACAATGTCCCATAGTAGACTTTTGTATGGTGAAAATATTGCATCCTGAAGCCGTTGTAACTTGAGGGGCCACAATGGTACATGGTTGTTGAGATAGAGCTTTACTATTTACAGACTTCACTCAACTAAGGTCTCAGAATAACTATTTTTGGGTTTCTATGACAAATGCATCATCTTTATTTGTCCCATCACTATTTATAGCTGTGTTACATGCGCCAGCACATATACAACTATACAGAATTAACTATTACACATTAGATAATGGTTCAGAAGTGCTGAACTCATAGCACCAATTTTATTCGTGTTTTATTTGAACTCATAAAATCAGTTGCCAAGTGAGAGATCTAAACACATATAGCATGACTCACGGACCTGTAACATGACCCATACAGAGGACGGTCATTGTTTTGCAGCATCTAAAGAAGAATCTTTTCCTTTTGTCCGAGATTTGAATCATACAAAAGCAACAGAACATCCATTCAACATCCAGACGAGGCTCCCAGCAAACTGGACAGGACTGGAATACATAAAAACGATCACCCAGTGATGCAGCAAAGAGTTGCAGAAGTTGCCATCACACCCAGGCCCTGGGGCTTGTGTCGGTCAGACATGATCAGGACAGGTTTTCAGCCTCTGGATTTACGATAAGAATGTTTCCACTTACTGAGCATGAACAGAGATCTGGAGAGATAAAACACAGAAGTTAATTACAAACTTTTTCACTGTAAACCCCTTGTTTTGTATCAACATTCCTTAAAAATAAAAATAAAAAATAAAAAGATTTTTTATTAAAATTAAAATTTTAATGAGATATTTCTCATATCACAATGTAGCATAAGAAAAAATAGAGTAAATGACAAAGAAGAAAGATCTCTTGGTCTATGCCCTCATTATCAAGCAAATAGAAAAAATACAAAGGTGCAAGTCCTTACACTATAATCCAAAGAACAAACATAGGTTACTATGATATAGTACAGTGAGTAAGGAGTGATTAAACAACAATGATCTTAAGATCTGTGTGCTAATGTTAACAAGAGGTACATATCCAAAGTACATGGGTCTGATGCAGGGCCAGGACGAAGGGTAGGCAAAGGTAGGCGACCGCCTAGGACTCCACTTTATCCCTGGCAAGAAGGGGGTGCAAATAGGTATGGAGTGGGCTGAATTTTATATTGGGAATTGAGTAGTGGGGTGTTACATGCCTTATTTGCCTAGGGTACCAGAATACCTTGCCCCAGCCCTGGTCTGATGGGTCCTGTATTTTACGCAGAGCTAAAAAGAGGAAACAGAGAAAGAACAAACAGGGGAGATAGGAAAAGGATCAAATATGGTGAACAAAATTCTGGTTATCATTTTGCCTTGTAAGTAGTTCACCAGGGATCAAGGGAAAAACTCAAATTCAGAAAAAAGATAGTAGCAGGGAAGGGGCCATCCGTAACACTCAGGGCTGGGACGTGTAGGCAAAGGTAAACGATAGCCTAGGGCATCACTTCATCCCAGGCAGGAAAGGGGCGCAAGGAGGACTGGAGTGAGCTGAATTTTCCATAGGGGCGCACTATATGCTTTATTTTCCTATGGCACCAAAAAAGCCTTTTCC
Source organism: Phyllomedusa bahiana (assembly GCA_025379985.1). Classification (NCBI taxonomy): domain Eukaryota; kingdom Metazoa; phylum Chordata; class Amphibia; order Anura; family Hylidae; genus Phyllomedusa; species Phyllomedusa bahiana. The sequence continues at coordinate 1,557 of JAODAL010051883.1, read as the reverse complement.
CAGTCCTGGTAACTCTTCCCTTATAAAGCAGTCAGCCGGTCAGGGTATGAAGTTTTTGGGAGGATTAATAAAGCACCCAAGGATTCCTTCAGATTTTTTTTTTTTTTCAAATTCGAGAAATTTTTATTGAACAGAATATGTCAATGAACATAAACTCACATCAATCAACATGTCAAGATCACATCATAACAAAGCAAGAACTGCAGCGGCAATAGAAAAAGAAAAGGATCTCAATCACTAAGACATCTAATGTGCATACCATGACATGTCACATTCCTGATAATTGCCAAGAGACATGCAGAAGATGAACATATAGGTCACGGTCCGTGCCACGTTCCTGTCCTTACGCTGCGGCCTCTGCTGCGAACCGCATTCGTACCTATGTTCCTATCACAGATCTGGTTCCTGTTGCAGTGTCGCTGTGAGCGCTCCTGTAGCCTCTGCTTACTCACCTGTGATTGCTGCTCCTCCATCTTAGCTGCTGCCCTGATTCCCTGTCTCTATAGAGGGCGGCGGCCACATCTTCCCTTCCTTTATTCCCACAGTGTGCAGCAGGTTGGGCTTCCTCTGCCAATCCCCTTCCACCTTTGGTTTATAAGCCTGCTTCTCCTCACACTCCCTGCCTGATCCTTGTTGTGTCATGTTGTTGTTGTTTATGGTGTCTCTTGGTGTAGTCTGTTGCTGTGTTTTCTGATCTTGTTTGTTAGCAGTCTGGTGTGCCCATGTGGTCTCTTTGTGTCTCTGTCTGTGTCTTTGAGTTTCCTTGACTTGTTCTCTGCCCGTGTTCCTGCCCTGGTCATGCCTTGGTTTCTTGCCTGAGTTTAGCTTACGTCTCTGCTTATGTTCTTGGTGTCTTCAGTCTGTCTATTTATTGTTCCCTTTACCTTTTGTTTAACCTTCTTGCTTGGCATCCGTTTTGTCCTGTCTTTGTTTGTACCTGCACATATCCATATCTAGTCTGCTTTGTCTCTGTCCCTATTCTGTTGGTGCCTAGCCTTGGCACTTCTGGCCTGTCTGGTCAGCTGCCACTGCTGGGGATTGCTCTGAGGTAGCACCTGGTGGCTGTCAGCGTTAGCCAACCTTACCATCAAAGGCTCTGTGAAGATACCTATGCCCGATGGCCACTTAGTTGCGCCCCTCGGAGCAAGCTCGGCAGTGGTCCAGTGGGTCCACTACCCGCTTTACCCGCTAACCCGTTACAATATACTACAAGCTAGTAGCAATAAACAAAAAACGGGCGCTGTAAGCACCCATATACCCAAAGAAAAGAAAAGGAAGAAAAAATAAGTAAATGAATAAAGAAAGAAAAAAAACACCCCACACCAACATAACAGAGAGGACAAAACACCCATACAACAATAGGCAATCTCACAAGACAGATAGGAAAAAGGCACACATACACAAAAAACAAAAATGGGGGGGGGGGGATGGGGAAACGGAAAACGAGAGAATAACGGGGAAGCCCAGTGTCGAGGAGAGAGTAGCATCTAGACTGCCTACAGCCAATCCCACACAAACAGGTGATTGAAAGATAAAGGGGGAGTTTTTTTAAAGGGA